>JAODUP010000962.1:35000-139911 GCA_025642065.1 Paralvinella palmiformis | reverse complement strand
CAAATAGTGTCTTTCAGGAGATTTTCTGTTTGCTGCAGTGCTAAGAAATTGATGCAGCTAGTGAAGAGCTTTAATTTGATATATTACTCACCCATGTTGGTGATTCGTCAGTTAGTGCCAAAAAATGTCGGCCATTTTGGATTTGGTCATGTGATACAGTGACCTCTGTGATTTCTATGGAATGCAGATGCAGAACTAAGAATGCACAGCTGGAAAATGGAGCAATTACTACACATATGCTGTGGACTTTTTGATTAATGTGACTGGATGATGTGGAATTTTGAATTCTGGGCGGCCATCTTGGATTCATGGCGGCCATCTTGGATTAGTGTTATGCGTAGGAAATTATGTTTAGTGCCAAGTTATTTGGCACATCAAATACTACAAGTGTGTGTATTTTGATAAATTTGTCTATTGTGGTTATAGAGCAATTTGGTTTTATGTGTGTAATTGCTTAATAAAACTTACCAGTTGATCCAAAAATTGTAATTTGTGCCCAGTGTTTTCCCATTACCATGTTTCCAATGAGATTGCGAGCTAAAACGAAGGTTTCTCAGCACCCATAGATCCGATTTGCAAAATTCAAAAAGTATATTCCTTCTTTCACTCAGCTTTATTCTAATAACAGATTCTTGTATATATTTTAGAGGGTTAACATTTTGGGTGTGCATTGCTAGTGTCACAAAGAAGCCATGGACGATTGCTGGCTGTGTAACTAACTTGGGCTTAACCATGTGAAAACAACACGAGTTAATCTGACACGCCTGTTTATATGACTTATAATAGCAGCAAGATCTGAAGTAGTGTTTCAGCACATTTTCCTTTCATGTTCATAGAACCACTAAACTGACAAATCATCATGTGTATAAATATGTCAGCAGGCTGTCAATGGGTAAATCAGTTCTATTGTTATCTTTTACCTTATATACCAAACCATGTTGTGTAATCGTGAAAGTAATCATGGATTACAATTAAATTTACAATGTAATCAATTACGGCTACCTTGCATCTAGAAATGGCAATTACGATTACTTGAGATCATGTAATCGATTACAATCACTGACTACGATTACCCCAACCCTGAATTTCATTGAACTAGCTAGTCCTCCTCTCACCTCAGGCATGTCACAACCCTGATACTGACAAGCAGAACATGAAAGCTGCTGAATGAAATGTGTCAGCTCGTCAATATCAAACATTTGGTAGCCACTGAGGGTTACATGAAAGATGGATTTGCATACACTTATCCCACATGCTTCATGGCTTTACATGTCAACATGAGTATAGATGGCTTGGTTATAAAAAATGGATGAAAACTGGTTCTGTAGATAGCAAATGATTGCCTCTTTAAAGGATATATGTTTTTTTTTATTGGGTAAAATTTTTCTTATACAAGTTATAGGAGGCTATTAATATTATAATGCTAACTTTAGGCTATTTATAGACGTATTTGACTTGTGATGTTTCTTATATTTATATCAATTTATTTTTTGTAAATTACTCAACTAAAGGGATGATATCTGACCTTAACCAAAATGGATGTTTTCAGTTATATAACTTAAGAAAGGGTCTATATTTTATATTAGGGGAGAGGTGAGGAGGTTTGACCACCTTACACTTCAGTGGTTTGATTTTAGTATATGCGATACAGCAATCAGCAAGAAGTACTTTTCTACCAGTCCCTTAATATTTAATGTTCCTAATAAGGCACTGATCACATGCTCTGTGACCCAATTCAATGTCTTAAATGTTATTTATATAAGCAAAGTGGCGAGAGGCGACCACAGTGCGGGACGGTTCGACCACATGTGATGGGGTTAATCGACCAATTCACTTTTAGTTTCTTTTCATGATTCACATGTCAGCATATTTATATTATATATATATATATATATATATATATATATATATATATAAATACTTTATAAATTCATGCATTTACAAAAGACGTAAAGTTTGATTTTATATCTATAACATGGTACATTGATGATGATTAATGTTTTACAGCCACTTTTGTGCACATGGTAGGCTAAATAGGCCAAGCGACTTCCGAAGGTTATGAAGTGAAATCAAAGTTGAAACACCCTTTAGATATGCCAACGCTGAGATTGGAATATGGGTAGTAGTGATCTGTGGTCCAACACACTACTAACTAGACCAAGGAGGTGCCCGTTCATTGTTTCAGAAAACTGATAAATCTTCATTTCAGCTCGTCCACAATTTGATTAATTTATTTGCAATAAACAAAGACCCATATTTACAGCACATCATAATATTAGTATATTATTTGTACAAAAAAAAGTATGTGTAGCAAACTAACAACAAGTCAGAGAATATTCTAGCACAATATTCAGCTTTGCATCTGATGTAAATAAGGCTATAAAATGTCAAATAATTGTCACATGATTCATAAGGCTGTACCCAGAGGAAAATTATCATACTAACAGTTTATGTAAATTAGAAATATGTCACATGATCTTTATCTGACGACCCATTTAGGATAGTGAAACAAAAATTGTAGTCTGCAAAGAGCGATTCCGAATTGACAAAATGGAGGGGCGGATCAACCACTTTTGTTTCCCTCGTTATTTCTAAATTCATTGACGTAAGCTTACATAAAAGGTACATTTTATTTCTACATACATTTATTTTTCAAAAGGATAGCACACAGACTGACAGAGAGCTAATGAAGATCAAACACAGTGAAAATCTAACACAAACTGAATGGTGCGAATGTTGCTTACAGACTTTTGAAATGTTGACACCTAATGGCAAAAGTTAGAATTTTCATATGCCCACTTTCAGTCTCTAATTGTTTTTTGATAGTGTATTGTTTTATTGTTGCAAATTGTAGGTATGTGGATAAAAAAATTCACCCACTACCAACTTCCAAATAAATAAGATACATGGAAAGAGCTCTAAAATACCTGTAATATAACACAAATATCATGTGAATATGTTGTGTATTAAGGAAGTTGTGACATTTTCTATGTCTCTAAATGACGATGGTTTTGGTTCTATTATTCCCATATGTAAGCATTACAATCTTGTGACCCGAATTTGATAGTTTTTCACTAAAAGGCTTATAACTTTTTTAAATAATATTTGTTTTACGAAAACTGGAATATATATCTATGGCATGTAGTTCTTTCATATTCTGTAATGGAGAAGAAGACTGAATTAGTACCTAGGTAGATTTTAATTAGCAAAATAAAATTTTGTGACAAATATTTGATGGCTTTTTACTCACTATAAATAGTAAAATGCCCGTACCTTTCTTAATAATCAAGATTTCTTGATTAACTCTGGAATCAAGATGGATGGCAACCACGGTTGGCATTAAATTTATTTCAGATTTTTTCAGATTATCTTAAATTACTGCTTACCTGATTACTCACTTTATTTGTGCAAATTTATAATAATAATTATTCAGTTAATTATATGCTTGCTCATTAACATTGTGTAACAGGCTTAGATTAGCAAAAGCGGCCAAACTTGTGATCGTATACAGAGTTCAAAATGTGAACATTTGTTTCGGACTCTTGACAACTGATATGAAGATGACAATAATCAGGCTACCAATAATTAATAATCAGATGCACCGCAAACTGATTGTTTGTTTTGTTGCGTGCTACTGCCAGTTCGGTTCATTGTATGTATTTTTAAATAAAGTTGAAATTTGTAGATCACAGCTTTGATTTAATTCTTTAGAAATGCCAAGAATGAAATGTTAAGCCTATTGGGTATATTATGATATTTCACATATTTATTTATTTTCAGAATTACATATTATTTCTTATGAGATTGTTGAGAACGTTGAAAAAAAATGACCTTAGATAAGTTAGATTAATTCTGATTGCATTTGGAGTCAACATTTCAGGGTTTGCCCTAAATAAATCTGTTCACAATCTATAATATAACAGTACAGTTTGGCATAGTATTTTGCAAGAAGAACACTTGGAAATATGCTGTGTTTTCACAGGAGACGTAGGAATAGGCATAGCAGTAACAGCTACTGCTTTGTCAACTTCCATTTCTTCATACTGAGAAACAGACTGGGCTGGGGTGCATGTTCTTGTGCTGGGTATCACCTTTGAATTTCCCCAAGGAAACTTCTCTTGGCAAATCAAATCTCTTAAAGTTATTTGGGTGAGATAGTTTCTTAAATTTATTCAATATTCTCTCAACCACTTTGTGAATGGCAGCATCAATAGGCTAAGAAGAGGTGGCAGAGTCAGAGGGGAGTAATGACAAAAGTTCTCTTTTAGTCCTGGCACGGCTCTTGTCACACTTTGAAACAAGGATGCTCAGAATGTGTCCATTTAAAAAGGTCTTCACGAGCAATAGGAAAGTTAGAAAAGTTTTCTGACACGTGCTTCTTAGCGATATTTACAGGTCCCTGTTTCTTTTTGGGGAGCAAATCTACCAGTTACTAACACAAGAAAAATTTAATAAAATAAACTTTTCCAATTTCTAATGTATATTTCTGATGTTCTTGGACGTTTTAAGTATAATCTATAAAATCTTACTAAGTAAAATGAGACAATGAACATGCATCAATTTCAGATCCGCCATGACAGTAAAACATCATCTAAAACTATTAAGTCAAGTGTAATAAATAACGAATAGGGTTTTAATGTTGTAGTCATTTCTCACAGCCTGGTCGAACTTTCCCAACTCTCCCCTAAGGCTAAGTCAGTCTAAAATTATTATCTGGGTTTGAAATTTATTTACTACCCATTTTATGATTTGGTTGGTGATCACACTGTAACACTGTTACCTGTACTATGCTGTAGTGTACAAACAATTATAAATTAATATTTAGTGATTACTAATTTAGTTTTTGCTATTTTTACATACCTTTGGCTGAGTGACCTATGGGGTAGACTCTATGCCAATGCCCTATCCTATGACTATGGTGACCTATCGGGCTATCCATCACCGTGATCACGCATCAGACCAGTAAACGACGATAAAATCGTGCCTACATATTATCGCTCACAATAGTATCCCGTAGAATCTTAAACCATAATATATACGCTGTAATAATTTAATACAAATAACTATACTTAAAGTTACTATAAAATAATATAATTTATATTTTGTGAGATTTGAATAAGTAACAAAAAATATTTAAAATTGATAACTAAACAACTCCGGAAATGCCATTTTGAAGTCAGCAGAATACATATTTATTTCCTACAAAATCATGAAATAATTAATTTAAGCTAAAAAATAAATAATAGATCTACTAAGTCAAAATACTCGATATCCAATTTTGTGAACAATCGCGCAAACAAATCTGCCTTTATGAGATAAATATATACATTATATACCTGACTGCTGCGGTCCTTTCTAGTGATGGTTGCCCACTGCACGTGGGAATAGAAGTGATAGATTTTGTATTGATTTGAAGTAGAAGTTAAAAAATAAGGATGTCTCATTACAATTTCAAGAAGATTGTTGTTGTTCCATCGGCAAAGGTACTATAAACATCTCAATGATGTGTGTTTATATGAATGTGTAGATAGCTTGCTCTTGCTGATAGTCATGGCTGGGCTGAATCATTATCATGAATCAAATCAATCATCATCATGAACTGATGAATGTGTGTGAGTGTGACTGCGTCGGCTTTTATCTTTGGTTTTATACCTTGGATTCAAATCACGATTTTAAAGAGTCTACCTTATGAATTGTGAATGTCAATCGTGTGTACTAATTGATTACTGGCCAATTTCTGTCTGGAAACCCTTTACTAGGTACTTTGATAAATTTTTGAAGTTGTTATTATTGCAATATCTCTTAGCACATTGTAAAGTACTCAGCTCACAGATTCCAGAACTGTTAAGTTTTAAAAAATTGGCCAAGTTGTTAAGAAGTTATAGTATTTTAAACACCCCAAATTACAGGGGTAGGTGCCTAATGCTATTAGATGGGAACAGTGAATCCAAAACTGTGATTATTTCATAGATTTTCACAAACCAGATGGAGGAAAATAGGTTGTAACTTAAAAAGAAGGGAGTTATTCACCTACAAATTTGATGTTTATTATTCTACGGGAACTAAGGATTGTTTTTATAATAATGACCTTGACTTTTGACCATATAATGGGAAAAGGTCAAGGTCAGGACCAAAATGTTAAAAACTTATTGGTATTGAAATATGGCAAATAACATATCAAATTGAAGGAAATTATATATAGATAGTGAATCTACAAGAATATAATGATTATCTTATCATACTAAAGGGATATTACATGTGGTGTGTTCTATTCCAAGGCATAAAACAGCTAAAATTCACTCTGATGAATGGATTATATGTGAAAAAACCAAAGTCCAAATACAAATATTTATATTATTTCAGATACAGAATGAATACATTTGACTAAAGAGTTGGTTATTAGGTCTACATTACATAAGAATTAAGATATATTAAATATTTATTAAAAAGTAACAGTTAATGCAGACTCCAATTCTCGCATTAAAATCTCTCTAAACTTAAGTTTATTATGTACATAATCTTTTTCTTCTTCCAATACTTCCCAATAACTAATAATGAAAGCAGGGCATGTCAGTTATTGTATTTTTAAATGACTGATCACTAACTAGTGATGTTTCATCTGATTGTGATGAAAGCATGCTGCATAAGATACTGTGATATTTTTAATACTTTCTTTAAAGGGAGGCACACTTGGCAAGTTAACATGCACTTCATTTATATGTTGCCCATCAGGAGATGTTGCATCCCAACTTAAGCTCAGATTATCATTTTAACCACTGCTTCTCCTAACTGAATGTCAGCCAACACATCTTATATACCATTTGACTACAATTACTCTGACCAGGAACGAAATCAAAGCCTACATCAGTAAGATTTAACATGGGATTCATCACCACTCTTAGTAATGCTAAATAGGTACTTTAGTAAGAATATTACACTTAGATTTAATATCCTTAAGTCTTAAATGAAGATATCTTCTTTCTAAGCAACATTTTGACTGAAGCAATATTAATAACCAACTAAGATTTTTTTAAACAGGACCCATGGTGAAAAACCAAGGTTTTATCATCATAGTGCTCTCCATAGACAGCAGCTTCTTTGTAGTCATCTTGAAACTTTTAAATACAAAATAAAGCACAAAATATCAAATAAATTAATAATTTATACACAGAGGATCAAGGAAGAAACACAATTAAGTTACCAAAAATTGCATATAATTCCTTCAATAAAATATGAAAACAGCTAATATGATATATGCAATCCATATATATATCATAATAATAACATAAAAATGTAAAAACACAGTAATCAAACAAATAAACAGGAAAGGGACAGAGAAATCCAGCATATAAACAAGACCATGTGCTTTTATTTACTGTAAACTGGCCAATCAGGAGAGAGTATTTGGATCATGTGACCATCATAATGCAAATAGCCGCTTACTACCAAATATCGCCAGCTCACCAAAATCTCTCCAATCCTTCAAGCATGGTTCTTATATTCAGTAAATATTTATAAAAATGGTATCTGAAATGGTTACAGCAGTAGATTTTGGCATTATTTCAAATCAGCAAATTATCGGCTGATAAATATTTGACGTTTATCACGACCCATTTTCTGCTGAAAATCGGTCCAAAATCCAGCCTACAATCGAGAACAGTGCTTTTTAGCGAGGGTTGGTGAGGTATCGGCGCGGGTGTTTTAAAGTATGATACTTTTCCTGAGGGAAGATATAACTCTAATGTTCGCGTTTGTGTAGTTTTCTAAGGCGTTTGGTTACGATGGGAATGTGAATGAACGGCGTCAAATTCGCCTAATTCGCACTAATACAACTTTTTGCACGGAGATCAGAAAATTATCAGATAAAGACGTACTTGTTCATGAACTATTCGGGAACAAAATCGCCGAGTTACTTTATCACGTAATGGACCCAGCGACGCATAAAAACGAGTTTTCCGAGGGGCGATGTCGGTCATTTTTTAAGGCCGTTACAAAAGCGTTATTGGCACTATGCGGCGGCCTAAGCCGGTTTATCGAAGTACCTACCTTTACTAGTCTGTTACTCTGTATTAGTGTATATGTATAATATATTATTAAGATACTTAAATGTTTGTTATGTGATGGATATTAAGAAAGTTATGCCAGTTTGAATGTCATAATTTATGGCTAAATTTGGTCCCTTCGTTACACTAAAACATAGGAAAATGTGTGACCCATAATTAAAGTTTTCACTTTCAAAATGTCATAACTTTTTTAATATTAATAAGACAAAGATAAAACTTTTAGTACATTATTCATATAGACAACTCTTTATAATGGTGAAGTCTTAGTAATATTCAGTGTAACACTTGATGCTAATTAAATTCTTAGATTAATAAGTCATTAATTGGAACAAGTGATTTCATGAAGTACTAATATAATAAATACATTTATACTAGGTACTCCAAACCCATGTTAAGAGACCTTTGAGTGATCCCGATCTGGCCTACTTTTAAACTTGTGGTTCTTGGTTATTTTGACATGTATCAAATAAAAAAAACACGGCAATAGACTTGTGGCCTTTGTCTTTATGTCAACATAGGTTACTTGATTGATTGGTGATACTTATTTAAACGAAGCACTATAATTTGACCGGACTCTGCAACCAAGCGCTTTGCGTACGTTTTCAGCCAGACACCACCTCTTCTATTTTGCTTTGGGTTCAACATGAGACCCCCACATGCTAAATATAGTATGCTAATTAGATAGAGCTAAGACTCCTCTTTAGTTTTGTATGAAATGGGTAGAGGCAAAAATTCAATAAAACCCAATGAAAGCTGTATTTGTTTTTCAAGTTCAAAATTCTCCCAGTTACAGACCACTAAAAACTACACCTGTTGCTACACATTTTATTTGTGTATTTTTCATTACTATTGTAAAATTTCAAGTTCATTCTATGATTTCCCACCGAACCCAAGGTTAAAACCCAAAGCTTGTGTAGCTCCGGATGTTGACGCGCATCTTTCAATATGGCAACTGCAAATGTTGATGTTTGCAGAAAACATCGATCCAATTCACCGACCAATGTAACAAACTCAGTTGATGTAAATTTTTTCTTTACTTTTTTATTCATTTGGTAGCACAGTTTAACAGAGCTGTTTATTCTGATAATTTCCATATAATATTCATGCATGTAGGTAAAATACAAGACAAGTTATCAGTTTTTAAGGAATTAATTTCGTCCAGCTGAAGAAATTGCACAAGAATTGATGATTTTGATTAATTTTTGTAGAAAATCTATTCTTAGCAGACTCCTGAAAAAATTGTTGTATAAAGATCACCATCACATCAGTTTTTTAGCTTTCCAAGATTTATTCTTGGAGCTAGGTGTACTCAAAATCCACATTTCATGCAATTACAAACTGGGACGTAAATTGTCATAAAATTAAATCTTTAAAAAATCATAACTTCTCTTGTAACCAACCGATCACAATAAATTTAGTATCATTGTAATCAGTTAATCAAGGTCTTTCCAAATTATGATAAGCAGAAACAGCAATTTTACAATACAAAATCACTTTGGAGTACCTATTTATATGCTATATATTTTAATAAAATGTTCAAGATCACACAACAAGACAACATACAGTAATGATGGGAAAGTAATGCATTTGTTCATATTGATTATCTGAAAAGATATTATTAATTACTTCTGAAATCACTAATTAACTTATTTAATGGCCTCAAAAATTAATAAATAATTATTCTACTTAGTCACAGACACCCAACCATATCAACTATTTTACATGAGTTTTATTCACAATTCACACCTCAACAATAATTGAAAATTTTAAGGAAATATAAACAGAAATTAGACACCAAATTTATTTTAAATTATTTAAACATGAAAATTATTTATATGAAATCCTAATGGTATTTGAAGGCATCTGGACAGTTGGTTAAACACAGTCAGGAACACCTGAAAAAAACAATTTATTATAGATTTAGGAAAATATCATGTCTCCACACACCAAATCTGCAGTTAGCTCATATTCAGACACCTCAAAATCAATGGCATCATCATACGTTTCATTCTGGGCCCAATAACTAATTACATATGTTCCACCACCTTTCTTTTTAAGTTTTACTACTCTACCACTGTACATTACTTTTTGTCTAGAATCTCAACTATACCAGACATGGCCTAGATCTCGTTCAACCACCTTCCCCCCTAGGGTGTCCACAAGATCACTGTGGATGTTGGCAGCCAAACTGGGAAATTCTCTTGCAATGTCCAAGCTGGTGGACCTCAAGAGCTTCTCTATTTTATTTCTTTCAGCCGTAGCTGTTTTTTCCCATTTAAGGGCAGGACACTGACTGGCCTAAATTGTGCCGATGTGTCATTAAACAACATTCATCCATCCCGTTTAAGAGCAATTCGCTGGGATAAATCTTCCCGGATCTGCAGAGACCTCCTTCGCTTGCCTGCCGCTGCTTCCGCCCAGTTGTCCTTGATATTTGTATTACCTCGTTTCTCTTCTCTTGATCGAGACTGTCAAGGTAATCGACAACACCATTCCTTTGTGCCCGTATCTTTGATGACAGGTAGTTTAC
This sequence comes from Paralvinella palmiformis, assembly GCA_025642065.1. Lineage (NCBI taxonomy): Eukaryota > Metazoa > Annelida > Polychaeta > Terebellida > Alvinellidae > Paralvinella > Paralvinella palmiformis. The sequence continues at coordinate 129,318 of JAODUP010000962.1, read as the reverse complement.
TGTTGCATTTGGGGCGTTATTCTTTGCAGCACTAAACATACCCATGATCTGTTCTGCATCGATGTTGTGACATCTTGCAGACTCAGTTTCCTGTTTCAGTCTGTCTGTGATGTCCATAGTGAAGTATCTGTCATACTGCTGATCAAGGACTGTGATGATAGATGACAGGCATGCCTTCACCATCTTAAAAAACATCATCTCACTGTCAGGGCACTGCTGCAGTTTCATCAGGGTTGGATCAGCCATATCTAAAGGATTCCTGAAGAAGTCTGTCTTTGTGGTAAGAACCAACTCTGGGTTTGCCACATATGCTTTCAGAGTCTTCAAGACATCCCTCACGATGGTGATCCCCTCCACATGGCTGACCTGTTTCTCGGGTGCTGTGTACAACTTTGTCATCCAGGAACCCGATAGTAGCTTGCCAATCAAACCAAGGACACTCATCTCATCCCTGGCAAAATCAGCCAAGATCAATGCCTGGAGTCCACCACAAGATGCAGTTGCAGTTTTCAAAAAGTGGACAAAGCGATCGTAGTGTTCCACATATTTGCCACATATATGAAACAGGATGTGCAGGCGGTTTCCACGATATCTTGGAATGAGGCCACAGGAAGTCCCTCATCATCGAGAAAATTAACAAACCCTCTTGGGTCGCCCTTCCCATCTTTAAATCTATATTTATTCATTTGAACAACGATGTTTCCAGCAATGCAATCTCTGCCAAACAACTTCCCTTTGCCACTCTCCAGTTCTTTCAATGCTGATCGAGCAGCACTGGCAATGGTATCCAGGGGGTGGAGATGGCAATTCAACTCATTCAACATTTTTCCCCAGATCTCACACACTCGGACCATTGTTGCATGGTTAACAGCAGCACGATCTGTCATCGTGTTGGCAATCATAATCTTCTGCAGGCTTCATAGTCAAGGTTCATATAAAAAGATGAGTAAACCTCCGCCAGTCTCTTCACAGAGTCATCAATGTGATGCATGTAATCTTCAGCAGTTCCTCCTGCTAGCTGGTCAACAGCAATCACATTGCACTCATATTTGCTTGTGATGTGCACACTGTTAATATGCACACCTTCCTGTGTTGTTGCATCCAACCCAAGCATCAAGTCTGTGTTAGTCATGACCATTTCTGCTGCTTGTAAATCTGCAACTACCCCCAGTTCTCATACCATCATTTTAATGGTTGTGCGATGGGGCACAATGTCCATCATAAGTCCAAATCGCTGGGCAAACTACCCTAGAAGAATCGGTACATTTCTTGTCGGGACATGGTTGATGATGGCGTCATACACAAACATCCGTGTTTCAGGTAAAAAGGTCTTACCTTCGTTCTGCAGTGGTCCCAAACTGCTACACTGCAGCTTTTCAACTGTTTCCTCCAACACAAGAATCTCATTCTCAAGATTTCGAATGACAGTGTCTTTATACTGGAGCTTGTGGTGCAGCTTCGAGGTATTTCCAACAATCGGTTCTGAAGTACTTGTACGCGTGCATTGCCAGTACAACTTCAGTCGCCGATGCTTGTTGAATCCTTGTGGTAGTCAGTTCCTGATGTAGTCTGTCAACCACCAACTTCTTCAATTTCACAATTATGGCATCTTTTCTTTTTATTACCTGAATTAAATACTTCACCTTTACCGTCTTGTGATGTCATGCATTCAAGTCCTTCATTTGTGCCAAATATTTCCTCTTCATTTCAACTTTACCTTTTGAAACAAACTCCAATCTCTTCCTAATAGTAATATGGTCACGATGTGGAGATGGGAAACCTTTCCTCAAGGAAAGCTTCACAAGTCAATGGTGTAGCTGATTCAGTTATTGTTGACGGAACGGGACCAACTATAACCAAAACTTCATGGCATAACACAGCACAGTTAGTATGCTCACTTTCATCTGTCAGATGCCTGTATTTCTTCAGTGACTTACACAGTTTCTGGACTGGTACTTGTATAAGGAAACATCCCCAGCATCTTTGAATGCTGTGAGTGTGCATGAAAGGACACAGTCATGTGTGGTGTACAGGAACAACACATGAACATTCAAAACTTCTGCACCATCACTGGGCAAGGTGGCAAAGTTCTCTATCAAATACTGTCTAGCAAGTCCAACTTGGTACATGGAGCCCTCCGTTGCTTAGTTAGAGGCATCTTACTATGTACCTAGTTCTAGAGTATGCCAACAGTACAGACTGGACAAGCACTGGACTCAGTATTGTTATAGCCAAGAGTTTAGTTTTACGGGTTCAGTATTTTAAAATACAAACAGGTTAAGCCTAGCCAAAGTAGAAGAGGATAAGTGTATTCAGATTACAAAAAGAAACAAGATTCAATATTATGCTTAAGCTTGCATGCAAGGTGTATGCTGAAATTATATATTCAATTGAGCAACATTTATAGTATCAGTATCATGAGTATGATTTAATTTTATAACATTAAAATTGTCAGTATATAAGTATAGAAAAACACATAACTCAAATCAGTGGAATCCTGCAGCTTGGTAAGTGATTGAATTTGTCACCATTTTGCGGAACAAAATCGGTTTTTCGTCGGCTAAAAACAAATAACAATAGACTTACAGTTATACTAGTCAATAATGAATATAGACTAAACTTAAAACTGGAGAACTACTCTACAGAGATGTAGTAATACTAAATAACTAATTAAAGATCATAGCATAACAGAATTAGATCTCGTCTACGGTCTAGACTAGTGACTCGTCTAGACCGTAGAACCAGTCTTAAGTCTAGTCATTCTAGTTTCTTCTCTTTAGTCTTTGAGTCTTTCAACTCTTTGTCACAGATTATTGCAAAACGCGACCAATATGTACATTAATGTGTATAAAGATTGATCAGCTCCATATCCTTACGTTTAAAAAGAATGTTGACGTTTAATATAATAATTACACACCTCACTCAAATAATCTGTCTTACGAGTGAGCTTGTGAACTGATCGAATTTTTCAACATGGCGGCGATCGCCATTTGCGCAGAGCGAACATATTTTCCCCTCAGCTTTACAAAAATGCAGATCAAGTCCGATTTTTCTCAAACTCGGCCAATATGTACATGAATGTATAATAAAGAGTTTTTAAACCTTTAAAAGTGTTCCCGCTTACCTTCAAGGAGAAATTGGACGCTGAAAATGACGCTCAACTTCACAGTTTAATAACTTTTGTAATTTCCCACCAATATCATCAATTCGAAAATGAGGATCCAGAAGAACGTGTAAACTACGTCATCAGTGTGGATGTAGCTTGGCAGTTCCTAAAATAGACCGATGATGCGCCAGAAAATATGCGACCCCCCACCCCCTTCCGGAGCGCTAACGCCTGGAACCAAGTTATCGGCCTAAGTGGAGTGGCCAGTTTTGTCACATACCTACTCTGTAGTCATCAGGACATGACGTTAACGGTTAACTCCCAAGTCAACTTAACTTTTACTATAATATTGCTCTATACTGTAGACCCAGACTGTAGATCTAGAATAAGTGCTATGTCAAGTTAACTTCACACTTGTCCAAATAAATCTCCAAATTAATAAATTCCAACACTTACAATTTTTTTATTTAATAATATTTTTGCGTGCTGTAGTGTAGCCTCATGTATACAGACTTCAATATATATTCAACTTTTGTACTTCATACCCCAAATTTCTCATATTTAAACAGATACTTTTATGGGGTATATGTGTGCTCCGGCACTTGTCTGAACAAATGAGATATATACACTCCAGAAATACGACCCAGAATACCATAACAGGCATTGCATTTTAATTCCATATACAAGTTATGAACTCCTTATGTGCACCTTCCCAAATATCAGGTAGACTATAACACACTGCCAGCTACCGGAGACCTTACAAATTTATTAAAGCTCCAGCACTCTCTGTCCAACCCTAAACCAAAATATTTGTGTTTTTGTTTCAAGGTAACATGTATGCAACACTGTATCTCTGACCATGTTAAATGGTGCTGCTGTCCCCACTGAATTAATTAAAAAAGGGGGACATTAAAGATCCCCTGAGGATGTAATACACTCTGGCAGTGACTGCTTTTGGAGTATTTTGGGTCCATCTTTCCATACTGCTTCCCTGTGAGTGGTGGGGGAGGAGTTATGAACAGCCACTCAATAATAAAAATTGATCACACTGGATATAAGTGCTCACTGTTGGCAATATAATCTAGATCATGAAATGAAAGAAAATCACTCATAAGTACAAGAATAGTCATTTATCTCCTTTATTTATTATATAATATTTGTTGGAGCAGAATATTGTAACATTTCATGGCAGCAGACGCTTTATAATTTATATATGCCTCATTAACTGGAAATGTGCTGGACCACTAGCTATTAAAGTGCTCCTGCGGTTCCAGACCTATAGCCACTTCGTACTTTTATCAATCAGATGTAGTCCTGATCAGTTAGATAAATCAATAATATTTAGGGATATATAAATGAAAATATCAAAGGCACTTTAAGAGACTCTGAGCCAAGTGTGGAAAATCACCAAATTATTTCCCATGGCCAGGTGCCAATGTTGGCTGATTTTACCTACATTACCAATTTTAAAACTAATTTTTATGTAATTAAATCGATTGAGAAATAAATTATCGGCAGGAAATCGTTTTTACAAATCTCAGAGTTTGCCATCTCACCACTTGGACTTGCAACAAAAGTCGGCATGGCAACGTGAACAGTTGTATTAATTGTTAGCCTTAATTATAATATAGATTATTTAATTTTGACCCCTTGCTTTATTTCTTGAAGTAACATTAGCCAAGATGGGAATTCACTCCCATAATATCTCATTACTTCCAGTCCATAAAATCTTTACAAACAAAAAACCCATTCCATCAACTACCTTTGTAATAAATCTTTTAAATTGTATTTTTAAAGAGACTAGATACCATGTATATCAAGGCTTTTAATAATAGATATCAAATGCTTATTCTTAGAGGTGCACATCAAAAAGACAATGTTTCAAATGAAAGAATATTTTTTTAAATGTAAAAACAGTATAACTGTGCTTATACAAAATACTTGACTACAGTATTTATGGATCTGTGAGGTAAGTTTATAAAAGGCTGGTATTGTTTCCCCAGTAGCTGGAGGGGTAATATTAAATTTCTTGTTAATTCTCTAACATCCAAAGAATTATGATGGGATTTGTGCTCCTTTCTCTGCATCTAGTGAAATAAAAATTAATTGGATCAGCAGCACCAGATAATTAAGAAAATTTCAATGACTATTATAGCATAACCAGATAATTAAATCTATCATTCTGTGTTATTTATTTGACTATACTGAAGGTCTTCTGCCACAGTTTGACATTACATCATCATCATCTTTATAGCAGTTATTATGCTAATTCTAATATATAGAGATGAAATATAATTTTCATTGAAGCTATAACATTAGACACATAGTGAATTCAGTTTCTTTAACTAATTTAAAAATATTTTGAAAAGTTGAAAGATGATGCTATCATAATATTTCCATGTAGTGTTATAAAGAAGCTTGAAGGGACAGTCCACCCTCGGAAAATATTTCTTAAATATGTAATGCTTAGAACAGTAAATAAAAATTCCACAATAATAATCACAAAATATACCTGATATGATAGATATAGGTAAATAATCCAAATTACTGGAGGGCTGCCATTACAGCTGCACCAGAAGCCAGATTCGAAGGTGGGAAGGAGAAACTGAAATGCTCTGACATCTAGTTTCTCTTGGGCATTAATATCTGACCCATTTTTAATCATCTTCCTCTTGTGAGGTTCCTTCTGGCTCAATCTGATATGGTTATATGTCATTCATGATGTAATTTTAACAAGATAATTAATAATAATAATAATGTATATTTAATAAAGTGCCCTTACTAGCAGGAGCCATTCAAAGGCGCTGTACAAATAATATGTAATTTAACAATACCCCAAATAATGTCTGTAAAAACCCTGTAATGATTTAAAAGATAATAATTATTTATCTGTGAAAGCGACCTTAAATAGGTGTGTTTTTAGAAGAGACTTAAAATTTCCAAGAGACGACGAATTTCTAATACTTGCCGGCAACTTATTCCCCAAATTGGGGGCTGCAACACTAAACGCACAATCACCATATGACTTGAGCCGAGACACTGGCACCTGCAATAGTATCTGACTGGATGACCTGAGTTTTTGGGATGACTTTCTAATGGAAACCAGTTCACACAGGTATTCTGGTGCCATATCATTAATAGATTTATAAGTTATTAACAGAATCTTAAAATGGATACGCTGTCTAACAGGTAGCCAATGTAGTTTTTGAAGAATTGGGGTAATATGATCATATTTTCTAGTATTTGTTACAATGCGAGCTGCACTATTCTGAATTCGCTGAAGGCGATTAATGTTATAATCAGATATGCCATATAACAGGGAGTTACAATAGTCTATACGAGATGTAACAAAGGCATAATTGCACTATGTTCTGGAATAATTCTTTGTTCATACTTGTTTACATGCTTTTGTATGGGGTCTACAGACTTCTGGTGATGTCAGCATTCAAGAGCTTCCAGTCTCTTGTCTACCTTCAAAATGGCAGTGTACACAAGCCATTAAAGTCAATTAATCAGCACTTTGAATTGGATTATTTATTATGTGGGTGATTGTTTACACAGTTTAACATTATTTATGATATTTGTGAATATAGTTGTATTAGTTCAGAAAATTTAAAATGAAGGTGGACTATTCCCTAGCATTTATTAGTTATATTGACTATGTTGATTTCATGTGGCTTCTACCCTTTATTTCCACATGGATCCAACATGGGGGGGGGGAATCAAGTGATGTGTAAAAATCATATGTATATTTACTAGTGTTAGTGACAGTTTAATGAAAAGTTGTCTTTTATCTGGTATTCCAGTAACTGTACATTTAATTTTTAATGAAAAGCATTGGCTACATACTCTGTGCATTCATTTATGCCCTAAGCATTGTGTTCTTAGCATTTACAAGAGTGATTCCTTGGTCTAACTGGCAGCATGTTGAATCACTGATCACTACCACCTGAGTGAATCTAGGCGTGAGCATATCTGAAGCCTGCTTTGACTTTGCTACATTACCTTCGAAGGTCTCTCAGCCCATTTAGCCTACCACATGCACAAAAGTGTCTGTAAAACACCAATTGTCATCATTGTAGCATTTACAAATAAACAATAGCTAAGTATATTACTTCCAACAGATGAGAAATAACATATTTGCATATAATAAATTCACATAAGGAGTATTTCCTGGAATCCCATGGAACATCGATGTTCAAGGAGTATTGGACAGTAACTCCTGACACGAATCAGACAGTGAGACAGTTTCTTCTCAGAAACCGAGACAGTTTTCTGACACAACTTACCATTAAAAGTAATTTATTATGTAAATGCAGTAGACCCCCATTATAATGCAGACCACAATAACACGAAATCACCTATAACATGGTCAGACCTTGGACTCCAATTTGTGGGATTCACGTGAGACGGAACATTTTTTTCCCACGAAATGGCATAAGATCTGCCACTGACCGAAACATTATATTTTCCAAACAAACAATGGGGTAATATGTATGTTTAAGTCAACAAATGATAAAAAAATTACTGGGATCATTTATGAAATAAACTGTTCTATGTAATCTTCAAGGATGGTGCAAAACCAGGTGAACAAATGGACTCCTTATTATTTCCCCCCGTGCTCTGTCTTGCTTCTCAGTCCACCTATAAAACGGTCAACAGTGTATGGACCCCAACTACCGCATTACAACGGGGGCCTACTGTACAAATGAATTATATTTATGCTGAAGTTTTTACTAGTTAGTGCCCTATTTTTAAAGGTTTGTTTTATATCAGTCTCTTCAATATAGAATCATGTTTAAGTAGGCATTATGTAAGGTTGAATATTGATTTCATGCCTGATTGAATGTTGAGCTTGACAGTATACTGTTATCACTCTATTATCTGTCTGTATAATGATTCAGTAGTAAGATTCTAATTTGAAATTTCTAGTGTTTCTAGAACATACGGATTTAATTGACTGTTATATGTTACTATTTATTGCAGGAATTTGTTGACATCATTCTGTCAAAAACCCAGAGGAAGACACCAACAGTGATCCACAAACACTACCACATCAGCCGTATCCGTCAGTTTTATATGCGAAAAGTGAAATTCACTCAGCAGAACTTCCACGATAAGCTTTCCCAGATCCTGACAGATTTTCCTAAATTAGACGTGAGTTTCTTTTACAGATATAAATATTGATGTATCGATCTGATACGTTTGTTGACAATATATAGTCAGACTTGTTTATATCTAGCACCAGTTCTATCCAGAGATTTGCAATCTTACTTGCTATTTTCACATTGCATACTTACAGACAACATGTTTTGCATTATTTGGAAACTGTAAATTATTCACTAATGCAATATCGCCATGTTTTTATATAATATATATAAATTTTATCATTGTTTTCTTATTATTGGTATATGATAAATTTTGATACAGATATATTTTGATTACCATGTTCAGCCAAGCAGTTATTGCAAATTTTATAAACCATAATCATACTGTTTGTTAAATCAGGCAAACATGTCAAATAATTGTAATCAACTGTACTCAAAGAAAATTCATTTCCTGGGTTACATTGAAATGGAAGTGCTAGGTGTAAAATAAGTAATTTTGTTATTATCTTTATGTACTGTTAATATCTTACAAAGTCTGCACTTTGCACTATTTATTTTCTTATTTTTAACTGTTAACTTTGGTGGCTGTTTCCGGATATCTCGCGGCTCCCCTGTAGTACAGTTGTTAATACTTTGCGATGTAAGCATGGGGAACAAGGTGTCAAAACCCAGCTTTGGCTGTCTGTGGGATTATTTTATCGAATCATATCATTTAAATGGGGAGTAGCTCATTGGCTGTATTTCCCAGATGTAAATGGTATCAAGGCAATAACAAAACAGTTAAATTGTTTAATGTATCAGATACATATTTTTATTTTCCCCTGTTTCATCTCTGTCAGCATTATCCTAAGCAACTTGTTAAAACATTTGATGTAGCTGTAAAGTAGTTATATATAAAATGTTTGTAATACAAATATTAGAATTAGTAAGATTTAATTTTTTGCATTTAATAATTTTAATAATTTCCACGTTTATTTTACAGGACATTCATCCATTTTATGCTGACCTTATAAATATTCTTTATGATAAAGATCATTACAAGTTAGCTTTAGGACAGATTAACACGGCTAGACATCTTATTGACAAGTAAGTTGTAGAACAAACTTAAGGTAGTGTTAGTGTAAACATATCTTGTTCCTTCATGTGGAAATTTTTATCGTTATTTTAATTCTTTTAATTAAATTTAGGTTTTTATTAATGGCTTGTGTGTCATATAATTCAGCTCAAATGTCCTTCAAATTCTAGTAATGTTTTAAAGTTCTATTTCTTGTAATGTATTTCTTGGTGTTGATGGGTAATTAGAGAGCTGGCTTTTTTGGGTAATATTATAGAGGAGATGGTCCATTGTAGCAGATTGTTAGATGGACATACTTTAGTGTTTTCATGCATGTTGCAGGTGAGCCTTCGTGGTCTAGCGGTAGTGTATTAGACCACTGATCACTACCACCCGTGTTTGAATCTCGGTGTGGGCATATCTGAAGGGTGTTTCATCTTTGACTTCGCTTCATTACCTTTGGAGGTCGCTCGGCCCATTTAGCCTGCCAAGTGCACAAAAGTGGCGTAAAACACCAATCATCATCATACATGTTGTAAATGCAAATCTACGCTTGCACTTACTTTCAACTTTCTCTTTCAATATTGGTCTTCGTTTCAGTGTAGCCAAGGATTATGTCCGTCTGATGAAGTATGGAGATTCCTTGTACAGATGTAAACAGCTGAAGAAGGCTGCCATGGGCAGGTAAATAGAAAAAAGATTGGCATAAAGATATTAATAACTGAATAAATCAACTTGGGTGGGTGGAGTTTATAAGGCAATGATTAATGTGCTCCGATGTCCTCCCATCCAGACAGATGGTCGGTTAATTACTTCAAAGGGATGGTCCACCTTCATTTCAAATTTTCAGGATTAATACAGCTATGTTAACAAATATCATAAATGATGTCAAACTGTGTAAACAATCACCCACATAATAAATAATCCAATTCAAAGTGCTGATTAATTGACTTTTAATGGCTTGTGTACACTGCCATTTTGAAGGTAGACAAGAGACTGGAAGCTCTTGAATGCTGACATCACCAGAAGTCTGTAGACCCCATACAAAAGCATGTAAACAAGTATGAACAAAGAATTATTCCAGAACATAATGCAATTATCTTGTTAAAATTACATCATGAATGACATATAACCATATCAGACTGAGCCAGAAGGAACCTCACAAGAGGAAGATGATTAAAAATGGGTCAGATATTAATGCCCAAGAGAAACTAGCATTTCAGTTTCTCCTTCCCACCTTCAAATCTGGCTTCCGGTGCAGCTGTAATGGCAGCCCTCCAGTAATTTGGATTATTTACCTATATCATATCAGGTATATTTTGTGATTATTATTGTGGAATTTTTATTTACTGTTCTAATCATTACATATTTAAGAAATATTTTCTGAGGGTGGACTGTCCCTTTAACTACTTCCAATATAGCTTATCTGCAGTTAATTTGGTTTTTGTATCTTAATATTGGTTACTGGCTCAGATTGTATTCATAAATATTAACATAAAATGGCACTAGGTGCTATCTAAGGAGCCAAGAGGAAGACGGCTTCGGCTGTCTTGGTCCCTCAAAATCTGTAAGAGATTAATCAATATTATTTGTGTCTGCGTAATGTATTTTATATGTATTACTGGAATTTGGCAATATTGATACTCTGGTGTTGTAAATATTAATTATAATACACTGTTTCTGCATAGATAATAGTTGAATAAGCAATCCCGGTCAGCAGCTGTGACATATCACATATGGTTGAGTAGTTTGTAAATTATATGAAATTTGTTAATAAATTCAAGTGTGTTTGATAATCAAATGAAATTTCCTGATATTGTGTTACTGGAAATATAAGAAAGAAAGCTCGAGAATATTTTCACAAATTACCTGGTTTTGTGGTTTAGCTATATTTTGGCTCCTCCTTTTACATTTACAGGAATAAACATTTTAGCTACATGCTTGGTATACTTTAGGATATATATAATATAGTGAATTACACCATTTGAATGTATTTGTCCTAATCTGTGCCAGTAGTGCAAACATGGCATCAGGTGATGATAATGATTGAAATTGTGCTATTTCTTGAAAACTTTGATCAGTTCTTGAAGTTATTTATTTATTTATTGATAGATAATGTATATATACTTTTAGGTGCTTCAGATTAGATGGTAGGCAGGTATTACGAGCCTTTGAAAGGCATCAGCTAGTAGGGGGTCCCTTTTTAGTCATGCATTATTATTGAAATTATTTTGTTACCGACGTCATCTAACTTTCTAGGATGTGTACCATCATGAAACGTCAGGGCCAGAGTCTGGAGTATCTGGAACAGGTCAGACAACATTTGTCCCGTCTGCCCTCCATAGACCCAAACACCAGAACGCTGATGATATGTGGCTTTCCGAATGTTGGAAAATCCAGCTTTATCAACAAGGTAATGAAAACAAGAATAAGAAAAATAATTTTATCGTGGGTTAGCTAAATCGTTCAACATTTTTATTTGGTTCAATGTCCCTGAATTTTACAAAATCAGGATATATCCTGTAAAGAATATTGCATGTGAAATAATCCACTTAGAAAGAAAAAAAGAGTATTGGTACATGGTCTTGATATTATATGTCAGTTAAAATTTAAATAAAACTGGGTATATCAGACAGCTAGAAGGGGTAAGGAGGATGCTGTACCATAAAAATGTCAATAATCAATCATACATTGAATAAGTATGGGATGCTTTTTCATACATATCTTGATTTATTACCTTTAAATCTTGTATACTTTGTCCTGGAAAATGGTAATTTTGTACTGGAAAATAATATTTCCTTGGCCGTGTGAACCATGATTTTTCGTTATGACTTGTTACTAAAATGTTTCTCACAGCCAAGAATTTTCTTTTACAGTTTACACACGATTGAAATGTGTTTCTGATAATTTGTTGTTGTTGTGGATTACAATGTGTTGATGTTCAATTGTTATCTTTTTCTTCTTTAGATTACTAGAGCTGATGTTGATGTTCAGCCGTACGCCTTCACAACGAAATCACTTTTTGTAGGCCACATGGACTATAGATATCTAAGGTGGCAGGTTAGCTTTACAGCCGGATGTTTATAAACATTTGAATTACTGGAATACACATAATATCTTATGAATGAACTCTGTTTAAAACATATGTTTTGTATATCTAATACACTGAGCTATGTTTAGAAGAATTCAAGTTTACACACATCAGATTCTCTTTTTTTCTTCTTGAATTTTAAATTATTTATACAGTCTAATGTCACTTTTATGCCAACTTTGGTACCTGGCTGAAAGTTGGTGTTGTACTGGGGTGGGGTGGCATTAGAGTAGGGGAGAGATATTCAGCGGACAGCCTTGGGGATAGTTAATTACATACGTCTTTTGATCCTAACCCAACTACCCCTTTATTTAATCTATTGCTCGATCAACACCACCATGATTGCCACCTTGACAGCTTGTCAGTCAATTCACAGATTACTAGAAATATTTCATGGTCAGTGTGTGGTGGTAGTAGTGTGTGGTATTTATATGGCAATATATGGTATTCATATTGTGTAAGCATTGGCGGTGGTTGAATAACAGGGACAGATAAATGGGGGCATTATTATGTCGGGAAATCAGGTCCTTATCAAAGGTTGGCAGTAAGAGCGTTTGGTGGCTGTTAACGTATCTAACATATAGATTAGGCCAAGAATTTCAAGAAATTGAACAATATTTTTCTGTTATCTTTATAGGTAGTAGACACACCTGGGATCCTGGATCATCCATTAGAGGAACGTAATACCATTGAGATGCAAGCCATCACAGCACTGGCTCACCTTCGTGCCACTGTACTTTATGTGATGGATATTTCCGAACAGTGCGGTCATAGTATTAGTGACCAGGTGACAAATTATAAGATGATTAAATTTTTTTTTATAGTTCTTACACTGTTCTATTGCAATTTTCTCTAATGTACCTCAATGTCTTAACAAATAGGCGCCTCCGTGGTCTAACACAGATCACCGTGGTCTAACACAGATTACCATGGTCTAACACAGATCACCGTGATCTTAACACAGATCACCATTGTCTAACACAGATCACCGTGGTCTAACACAGATCACCATTGTCTAACACAGATCACCATGCTCTAACACAGATCACCGTTGTCTAACACAGATCACCGTGGTCTAACACAGATCACCGTGATCTAACACAGATCACCGTGGTCTAACACAGATCACCGTGGTCTAACACAGATCACCATGGTCTAACACAGATCACCGCTATCTAAGTTTAAATCTCGGCGTTGGCACATCTGAAGGGTTGTTTATCTTTGACTTCACTTACAATATAATAATAACAATATTTTATATAGTCCTAATTCAACCTGAATTGTCATAAGATGTTTTACATTGAAAACATAATTAAAGCATATTCTGAGCTCTATAAGCACAAATATAGCTCGTATAGCACAAAAACATTTAATTACCTTTGGAGGTGACTTGACACATTTAGCCTAGTATGTGCACAAAAGTGGCCATAAAACATCACCAATGTCTAGACAAATAACAGTAAACATTGAAACTGTATAAAATAAACTGATTGTTGTGCTACATTAACCAGTAGATTTGGCCAGATATAATTAGAAATGTTAAAAATTGCATCAGATGTTTGCTGGCTGAAATATAATTAACATTTGATTTTTAACAACTAAATGGGTATCTAGGTTTCTAATGTTATTTTGTTGTTTTCTTGGCAGTTAAGTATTCCAGATAACAGCATCTTATTAGATGGATATTTATAAATGGCAGAGTTATGGTATTAGTGAATGGGTTAAGTTGGTTTTGAAAAATATGTTGAAGATTTCTGATGCTGTAATTTTGGTGTTTTCAGTTTTAAGAATAAATGGATGTTTTTGCTATGTTTCCAGGTAGAACTGTTCAACAGCATCAAGCCATTGTTCGTCAACAAACCTTTAGTCGTTTGTGCCAATAAAATGGACATAAGAAGAATTAGCGAGCTCGATGAAGAGTACCAAGTGAGTATTGTGTGTCCTACGTTGGACCTCTCGGTGTTCGATATTTTCAGTACGTCTTGGAATAGAATCTTTCTCATAGCTTAGACAGAAATAAAGAATTTTTTTGTTTTTCTCTTGACTAGATTTTAAAAAGGTGAATGATAGGTGTCCCGATTTCACCGTGTCCAGGTTTGACTATGTCTAGGTTTTAGTGTGTGCTGCCTTTATAATTTGAATGTATTGTACAAAAGAACTTGACCTGATGATGACGTAACTAGGCTATACTCATGATGTTAGTCCAGATAAACACTAATTTTTTCCTGAAGGTCAAGTCTCCATCAGTGTCACTCTTTAACAATATTAAGAATAAACAGTCTGACTGGTTTTCATTGTTACACCGTGAACGATTTAGGGTTTAAAATGTTACAGCATTTCTTCAAAAGGCCAGTTTGGTTGATTTGTTTGAATGAATATATTTCAAGGTAAGAAAGTTTAAGCTCACAGTTTTGAGCTTGTGTTAGCTAGTATCTCAGTAGCAGATTAATAAATGTTATCATAATTTGGTCGGATATAGTCTACCAAGTTGACCTAGCTATAGTATTATTAGTAATCATCATAAAGAATAATCTATTTTCTATAGGACATCTCCATGACCTTCGTGTTAGTGTCAGTTACCCACCTCACCGACTTGTAGAACCTGGGTTCAAATCCCAGTCTTGCTATGTCTGAATGGTATCTCATCTTTTGCTTCACCTCATTACTTCTAGAGGTGACACTGTGTACATTTAAATAAATACAAAACAGCCATATTTCATTCCATTGTCTTTGCGTAATAGGTGATATTCCAAGGCTTGGAAGCTGATGGTATTCCTGTCATCGAGATGAGTACTGTGACAGAGGAAGGAGTTATCAAGGTCAAGACAGAAGTAAGTGATTTGACAGAGTTCTATTGGAATGTTTCGATGTTCATCTGATTGGTCTAGAGTGATCAGATTTGTGAAATTATGAGTCAAGTTAAGGACATTAAACCTAACCTAACCTAACCTAACCTAACCTAACCTAACATTACATTACATTTCATTGACCCAAAACTGGCCGAAAGGTATTCCAATAGAGAAATGTTTCAGCACTCCGCTGCAAAGTTCTAGATTAATGTTTCAATAAAATACTTACTCGTGTAGTTTCATTAGAGAGTCACTCTTCAACCATTTATCTTAGATGTGGCCACTGCTAAGCATAAAAAATACACTTGCTCCACAAAAACCTGCTGACTAGTATGCTCACTTAATAAAACACTGCTAACTAGCTCGTCGTATATCTAACTAGTATCTCGGATATGGCTAGGATAAGTTATTTCCTCATCAGTTAATCACACCAGCCCTAGGACAGTACAAGAATATTGTGTTAATTAACCAGCTTATTGGGAGTAAAGGTCTGGAGATAGCAGATAGTGGGTGGGATTCATCTTTTTGTCACATCTTTGGTGCAACACTTATAATCTGGTTAGAGAACTGGGGGATGGTGATGTGAGTCTCGTATGAGGTTAAAGGTATTGGCTGTGATGAGCCCAACTACCTCCTGAAAATCCTGAAAGAGTGTAGTTGGCTAAGTTCTAGCTCTCCACTGACATCACTAATGGATATTATTGGTTAAGATAATAAAAATAAAATTATGTCTAAAATTAGCTACATATACCGGTGAGTTCTGATATTTTGAACAGTTCTACCTGGAAACATAGCAAAAGATTAAAAAACTTGGCAGGTAAAAAATCTTTTTAAACAAACACTTGAATCAGGAATAAAATAGGAACTGTCTGTTAATGTTGATTATTTTGTTGTTGTCGCCACATAAAGTTTATGTGTAGATTACATATTTTTTTACATACCGCATTGTTATGCAATGAATATTTCCTGTTTCATAAACACTGATCCATTGGATTTTGGGGATTTTGCATGTCGTATGAAGTGATTAAAATGAACAGTTCTGAATGTCAAATCTATACGAATGTGTCTCAGAATCTCAATTGTGTTTGTCCACTTGGTGATTTCAAAGAAAATTAAAAACATAAGTGTTTAAGCCAAATGTTATGTCACAATGACAAGAATAATTCTTAAGTCTCCTGGTCTAATGTGAACAGAACAATCAAACTCTCTACTTGGATATTTTACTTGTTGTTGATTTATTAATACTGTAAGAGTTCAAACCCCAGCCAGGCTGTGTCAGAAGGGTGTTTCATCTTTCGCTTCACCTCATTACTGTTGGTGGTCGCTCGGCCCATTTAGCCTACCTTGTGCCAAAAAGTGGCTGTAAAATGGCAACATTTACATTTTTATGTTTACTAATATTGTAAGAGGAGTTGGGTTTTGGGTTTATTTAACAGTACTTCTTAATCATGAAGACCAACAGTCTAATGAACTAGTGGCATCTGATATTATCTGTATGTCATAAGCCATTAGTGAAGATTGTTCAGTTATCATGCAGTGGATAGTCTTCAGGTTCAGTAACAGCAATCCATGTGATCTGAAATAGAAAGTTTTGATTAAATAATTTAAGAGGCAACATTTAACAGTTAAAATAACTATTTAGTCTCTGTTGATGAAGTCTCTAAAAAGAGCCAGGTTACTTTTGTCATATAATTCTAATGGTCATTGCTAATTTGTATTATTATTATTATAGAATTATTAGAAGATAGTACAGTAAAAAAACTGAAATTCTGCAGCCTAATTATAATATCAGAATGGGTTTATTATTAATTATTTTCAACAAAATGCCCGATGATGGCTTGGCACCAGATCTGACTTAAAACATGAATGTCAGCATAAATTACTTGACTGAGGGCATTATGAGACATAAAAGATTTTGTTTTAATGGCTGTGGTTTGCACTTCATTTATTATTCATTTTGATCTATATTGTGGTCATTCCAGTGGTGCAATGGTTAGAGCATTGGACTGTAAGCCTCCAATTTGTGGCTTCAAATCCACCTCATGCCTGTATTTTGTCAGGTTTGGTTCCCTCGGCAATTGCCTCTTGTGTGCCCAGTGCTGATTCTAAACAACTCGATTCATTTTGGTTTATATAACCAGTAAATGAACTATGCACAGCACATCTGTAGCGTAGTAGATATTACCAAGATAACATCAGGTCATCCATGTCCTAACTGGTAGCCCAAATAGCCACAGATCTATAGCACCTGCGTTCAAATCCTGGTCGGGCTATGTCAGAAGGGTGTTTCATCTTTCATTTCACTCTGTTCCATTACCTTTGAAGGTCGCTTGGCTCAATTAGCCTACCTTGTGCACAAAAGTGGCCCCGTAAAACAGCACCATTTACATTTTTACATTAGTACAATATATTAAGCACTCAGTCAACAAAATTAAATTAGAATATCTCTATTTGTTATCTCTGATTGACTTCGTTGGATGTCTGTTGCTCCACTTCAGTTCTAGTTCCTGTACTTTTTTCTGTACATTTTTGTTTTTAATGATAAAACAGTTCCACAAAATGTAAACATGTGAAGCTGCTTAACGGTATTGATTGGGATCTTTGACTCCGGGTATATTTCATTATATAAATGCTATTGAGGTACGATGATCTGGTGTATGATACCTTATCAGGCAGCATCAGTTTGTCTCCTACGGAGTTACTTCAATCAATTACGGTTGAGCTACTTAATATTAATGTAAGAGGTTATAGAAATGCTCACTAAATAAATGTTCTATCATTAGCTATTAATGTCACATATAAGTAGAATTGATGAAATCCGTTGTATGAAAAAAAGTCACTCAATAATTGTTTCTCAAGATCTTCAGACAATCAATTGTTAATTCTTCTCGCCATTAAATGTTTTTTCGAGTTTGTGTGTTTTTTTGTGTCTGATCTGCTTTTTGTTTATTAAAAACATTCAGTAGTTTCCAAATGGGTTAAGCTAAAGAGGCCGTATTGTTGTCAGAAATGTTGTAAGCTATAATTACGGTATAAAGTTTAAATTATATAAGTGAAGAGATTAGGTATAAATAATAAAATAGAATGACCAGAGGTATCCGTAGAGCAGTAGAGTGGAAATGATTCATCAGTATTTATATGAATGTCGATTCCATTTCACTGAGGGCAAGTCCGTGTTGTAGCCTTGCAAAAAAGAAAAGATATAGCATGTTTATTTCTACATGTTTTATTCTTTTACTGAATATTTCAGAATTGTTCAGGTTATTCATGGACCACATTCTGTTGGTGTTCTTTGTCACAAATTTGCTCCAATGCTTTTGTTCGTGTTGCGAGAAGAATTTTTGCTTTGTCTGTAAATGCTAAGTAGATAAAATAGGATGGATGGCTTTTTTTAGACATGGAGCAGTATTACATGGGAGAGTAAGAATGTTGTCACTACTCTTGTTAATATTTGATCATTTATCACTCAATTTTGCCATATTGTACTTTTTCAAGTTTTATATTTTTTATATTCAAGTAATATTTCATACTTTTTTCACTTTTTGTTATTGTTTGTCTTATCATGTTACGTCTTTTATTGAGGCCAGTTTGATATTGCATGCATATTGATTCAAATTTTTATGGTCAATATTTAGTAATGTGCTATACATCAAGAGTGGGATACAGTACATGGGATGCGACATTGCTTATGCACTAACTCAGAGCTGGAAAACAATGTCGGTATCTGGGTCAAATATTAGTTTAGGGAACTATGGCAAACATGACAAAAGCTGCTTTGTAACAACATCACAACACCCATAGTGTGTATACTTTCTTAGATAGGATCAGATCATGTAAACTATAGTTTGATAATGTTTTCCTCTCTCTCTCTCTCTCTGTGTGTGTGTGT
Organism: Paralvinella palmiformis; assembly: GCA_025642065.1. Lineage (NCBI taxonomy): Eukaryota > Metazoa > Annelida > Polychaeta > Terebellida > Alvinellidae > Paralvinella > Paralvinella palmiformis. The sequence goes on along the minus strand of JAODUP010000962.1, from coordinate 110,221 downwards.
GAGCATACTATGTTGTATTTCTGTACACAAAAGCTTGACCTGATGATGAACTAGCAAGGCTATACTCATAATGTTAGTCCAGCATAAACACTAATTTTTTCCAGAAGGTCAGCTTTCGTGTGTCACTTTATGTAGAAAGATATGTGATCAATGTTATACATAGTTCACGTCTTATCCTAACTTGTAGTCCCAGATTCGTATGGCCAGTTCCGGTGTTGAACAATAAATCATATATACACACACACAACTGTCTTTGTCACGGTATTCCTCTTCTTAACATACTGACCAATAGCATTATTCGTCTTTAGGCATGTGACCGTCTCTTGGCTCATCGGGTGGAACAGAAGATGAAAGGACGAAAAGTAAACGACATCCTCAACCGTCTTCACGTTTCTGTACCAGCTAAACGTGATGGAAAGGTATTATTAGTGTGGCCGCTTGTTGACCAGATGATTGGCAACCTTGTTTGTTGTGGGCGATGACACAGTTGTCACGTCTGACACAGATACATGTGTGTCTGTGTCGGACATGACAGTCTGGTCATCACTGTCATGACATAAACATATTGTGAACATCACCATCTTCGTGTCTTCGATGTCTCTGTAAGATGATAAGGAATTTCTTCCCAACTTTTTAATGTCTGTTATGTTTTTATAATCGGGTATGTACATTGTGTATAAATGCAGTGTGCACATTTCCACCACATGCGTTAATTTATTCATATGTGAGTATTTTTTTGGTAAATAGCCCAGACCTCCCTGTATACCAGAAAACGTGATGCTTAAAAAGAAGTCAATGGACACGAGTAATAAACCAAAACAGAGACTGGTGAGTGATTTCTGAATAAAAATGTATAAATATCTGTTATTGCTCTCTCTCTGTCTCTTGTTAGATGCTGTCAGTGGTATTACAATATCAACTCACATCCGATGTTACTTCTCTGGGTGCCTCCTATGTCTAACTGGTAGCGCATTCGATTACAGATCACTACCACCTGAGTTTGAATCTCAGGGTGGGCATATCTGAAGGGTGTTTCATCTTTGAGTTTGCTTGGTTACTTTTGGAGGTCGCTCAGCCCATTTAGCCTACCATGTGTGCAAAAGTGGTCTTAAAACACCAATCATCGTCTTGTTACTTCTTTATGGCATGTTTTAATAGCAGACTGATAACTTCGGATATTTCTGTTCCAGGAGAGAGAATTGGAGTTGGAACTTGGCGATGATTATGTTCTGGATCTGAAAAGTATGTCTTTCGTTATCCCATTATTTTGTTATTTAGTTCTCCTTCATGTTTGGACACTTCTGTTGCTCCAACTGTCAGATCTGTTTTATTTCTGTAGCTGGGGGCATTGTTAAATGTCAACATGAATCCCGTATAGTTTACATCATTGAAATAACCCTTGATGGTTTATACTAACATTGAGGTAGAAGTCAACACCTTCATCATACTGATCTAGTTTCTGGATATATATAATGGGTTCTGTGGACTAGATTGTGGAGCATATATTTTGTGATTTGTTACTGATTGGTGATGTCCGTAATGTTTTTATGATTCAGAGAAATATGACTTGCCAGACGAGGAGAAATATGATGAAATACCCGAAATATGGGAAGGTCATAACATTGCTGACTTCATTGATCCAGATATTATGGAGGTAATTATGTGTATCGGGAAAAAAAATGCCTGTGGAGATTTAATGATAGTTTAGTTATTTTACGAAAAGCACTCTTTCCGGTTGTTTCTCTTTGAAGGCCTGTGTATTCTATATTATGTATTTCTTGTGCAGTTCAGGTCATCTGGGCATAAGTTGGTGCTCACATAATTAGTACAGAACAGATGTGGGGTCAATTCCATTTTGTTAATTCCAAATTCGTCAATTCCACATCAAATTTTTCAACTCCAATTATAAATTTTTATATTCCACTTCCGTTTTTTACCAACTCTTTACTTACTACTTTTACCATGAGTAGGTACTCTGAGTATGAGTAAGTACTCTGAGTACCTACTCCGAAATGCCTACTCCAAGTAGTTTATATTCCAAGTAAGAATGTCATGGAAGAAATATTTCTGAATTGAAAAATTAAATGGTAATTTAATTTGTAAGAAACTTCAATTCCAATTCCATTTTTTTTAAATAATCAATTCCGGAATTGGGATTGACCAACAAATAATCAACTAGTAACAGTAATGGTGGAGGATAACAGAAAAATTCTTATTCCTCTTTAGAAACTTGATGAACTTGAAAAAGAGGAAGAGATGAGAGAGAAGGCCGGGCTGTATGATGTTGATGACAGTGATGAAGATGAAGACATGCAGGAGTTACGATCAACAGCAAGAAAGTGAGTTGAGTGCAGTTACGGATGAGTTACTAACCTGGGGTTCTGTCTGAGTCGCTGACCTGGTATTTTAATAAGTCATTGGGTTGATATTTTGGTGAGTCATGAGCTGGTGTTCTTGGTGAAGTATTCTTTACTATATTTTTCTCTCAGAATGGAATTTTGATTGGCTTCTGGTTATTTAAATGTTGTTATGAGTGAGTATTAAACACAATGGGAAGAATTTGGTTAGCTGTCTGATAATGAAGAGAGGGTGTTATCAACTTAGATACTAGAGCGTGTATTATAGGTTGTAATGTTTCCTTTAATTTCAACGGTCAACATAATGCTAGCTTTAAATGTCCTAAAGCGTATCTACGGAGATTGTTTGGAATCCACAATCCATTGTTCAGTAAACATCGGTTGTTTTACACTGAGTATAAATTATAATGGGAGTATTAGTGGTTTTGAGACTACAGACCAATCATCATGTGAATATTTATTATTTTACAGTCATGATCCAGTACACCAACAATGTTGGGTGTTATAAGCTGAGGATAGATATATATATATATATATATATATATATATATTAGTTTTACATTGCAGTGTCAGAATATCATATCATTTAGGTTCCATTTTATTCTCAATATGTGTTCTGTTCTGGATTCATGGTTCATTACAATCTGGATTGTTATTCCCTGATTCCAGGATTCGAGAGAAGCGTCAGATCATCATGCTCGAGTCTAAGGAAAAACGGAAAGTCGAGAAGCCAAGGCTCCCACGTACTGCAAAGAAAGTGGACTCCAACAGCATAGTGAATACGATGGCTGAAATGGGTGTCGACATAGAGGATAACGAACAGGTTCGTGTTTAGTTATCCTATGTATACAACGAGTTGATGTTGTTCTGGTGATATGGTAATATCAAACACTGTCCTGTATATAGAAACCATTGGTTAATGTGATAAATGAAGTGATGTCTACCTTATAAACACGACATATCAAATTGAAGATTTCTGCAGTAACGGCACCATTTTGCGAAACTCCATTTCTGGGTCTCATTCCACAGAGCTTGGTAGTTATTTTGTTGAACAGTATGATAAAACCAGGGTTCCCACACATCCTGAAAAATAACAAATTAATTGTCCTTGAATTTTACAAAATCGGGAAATGTCCTGGAAAATAATATTTCCTTAGCTGTGGGAACCATATAAATACTCTTCATTTACCAATTGTAAAATCAAAGAGGACACAAGTTATTTTCAATAATATGCTGTTTTGTCAGTAAATACAGATTTAATTAGCATTGTTTAAGTTTTATGCAGTAGCGATTTGCGGCATCACCTATTTGTTGTTCTCCTATTTTATGCTCTGTTGTTTAATTTCTAGCTTATATCCATAAGAACTGAATGTAATTATCATTAAACATATGAATTAGTTATTTTACTCCTTTTTATTCATTGAAATTAGTCATTAATGAGAAAAAATGTATTATTTAGCCTTTTGTTCTAAATTCATCCAAATTTTGGGGTGAGATTTTTTATTAAACAAAACCTCGATGCTCAAGTCCTTCTGAAATAAATACAATCTACATTACTTTCATAGCATTCATAAAATGACAACAAAATGTTTCTAATAATGGCACCAGTCTAAAAGCTGGGATTTTGTTCTTAGTTTTAATTTCATTCTTATTAATATTCCATTATCAGGAAGATTGTGGCATATTGTTAAATGAATTATCCAGCCTGTTTGTGGTTATAATTATGATATGTTTGTTTATTGGCAATATTGAGTAGTTAGGAGTCTCTTAATTCTTGTCAGAACGTATCTTTACTCGTTTACGTTTGATTGTCAGGTTGGTGTTTGTTTTATCAGTGAATTTTATTTTTTCAGATGCACTTTGCTCGTGCCCGATCTCGCAGCAAGGCAAGACTTCAGATGCTGAAACGCAAACATGAGTCACTCGACCGATCAGCGAGTAGGACGCGCAGTTCTTCACGAATACCTCGTGACCAGTCAGGTCTTAAAGATGTCAAGGTATGCAGCAATGAGAAACTAAATTGATATCAAGATTTTATTAATTTACTGGCTATATCATAGTAATTTATTTCGACACACGGTGTTCAATGTGCTATATTGCTCATGAGAATTATGTTTTTATGGAGCATCAGCAGTCCTCTGGTTAAATTTGCTTTCAACATTAAAGGAACAGTTCACCTTTAGTTCAAATTTTCAAGACTAATACAAATATGCTCACACAAATTATAAATGATTTGAAATATAAATAATGGCTAAGCCAGAGCATCTCCCCACTGACTTGATCCAGATCAAGATGACTACGTAATCCTTGTGTCATCTGAGGTCAAAACACATTCCTTTTTTTTCCTTCCTGTTATACAATCTAGCAATCAAGGGAGCTGTAATGGCTATTGTTCAGTAATTATAATTATTTCCTTGTATCACAATCATTTTATATGTAAAGATTATATGATGTTTATTTGTGGACTTTGAGCTGATCACTGAGTTGAAGCTTTGTTCTCTAATGATGTGTATTGTATTTATCAGATGGTGAAGAAAGCGAGGAAGATGGCAAAACACTCGCAACGTGGTATGAACCAAGAGGCGAGGAAAGGAGAATCAGATAGACGAATACTAACAGCTAAACCAAAACATCTCTTCTCCGGAAAACGAAAACAAGGAAAAACAGATCGACGATGAAACATTATGTTGTTTGTTTGTGTGTGTGTGTGTGTGTGTGCGAAACTTGTTTCTTCAGTGTTGATTGGCTAATATATGGGTTGTTTGTAAGTTGGCTTGTAATAGTGATAACATTATGTAAACATATAGGCTGTTATACCTGTTTTGGCAAACAAGTTTGTTTTCATAAGTCATTTTCTCCCAAAGTACATTCTCTCTGTTGTGTGCGTGGGTGTGTGTGTGTGTGTGAAACACATCAGTTATGATATAATTACAAGGCAAAATTAAATAAACCTATATTGTTATTGTTTTCATTTGTTGTATTCAAGATTGATAATACAAATTTCTTTGTTGTATTGGCGAGTGTTTTCACACAACAATATCTTTGTTTCACTATCTTTCCTCTAATTCTCTCATAGCCACTGCATAAGCAACTTTTCCCTGCAAGTAAGTTAGACCCGTTTACAATAGCGTTTCACTATATTATTATTATTGTTTCCGTTCACTGTATTTGAGATTGATAATAAAAAGATATCCTTCCTTATACAGCAATAAATGACGCTATGGCTACAAGTAAATATTTGAACAAATAATTTTGTGGATATACATAATTAGCATCACATAATATAGGGAGATTCTGTAGTACCAGTCGAAGGCTATTTTATGTTTATGTGACATCGCGTTAAAAGTGAGTGATGACAATATGTGGTGGTGTATGCCAATGAAGGAGAATAATTTTAACTGGTGAAATAAATATAATGGTGTAGAATAAATTAATTAGAAAATAACGAGGAATGGCAATCAATAAAAGGAATACTGAATTTTTAGGGAAAATTGCTGAAATTCAGATTTTTTCACAAAAGAGGAATTTACGGATAATCAATTTTACCGACATCAGACTCATTTTGTTAATATACATGTTACATGGCATATCTAATTAGAACATCTATCGCCTATCAGACAGGGTATCCATTTCAAGACTTTATTAATAATTTAAAATATATTAATCATATGACACTAGAATACCTGTGTGAACTGATGTCCATTAGAAAGTCGTCCCGAAAACTCGGGTCATCCAGTCAGATACTATTGCAGGTGCCAGTGTCTCGGCTCAAGTCATATGGTAATTGTGCGTTTAGTGTTGCAGCCCCCACTTTGTGGAATAGGTTCCCGGCAGATATTAGAATGCGTCGTATCGTGAAAATTCTAATCACTTCTCAAACACACCTGTTCAAGGTCACTTTCATAAATGAATAATTATTATCTTTTAAATCGCTTATAGAGTTTTTACAGACATTATTTGGGGTATTATTATATTACATTTATTTGAACAGCGCCTTTTACACATTTTTCTTCTGTTTTTCTACCAATTCCTGTCGTCCACCATCACTGAATATGTCCTCACGAGAGGACGGAAACGTTGCCTAAAATACCGACTACAAATGGCCGACTCTCGGCGGGGATGAGGTTGTCTTGAGTTAAGGTCCTATAGGATGAGATTTCATCACATCCATATACTCCTCTACTACCAGAACCGACCATCTTCCGAACTTAACACAAAATATACATTTTAGGTTCCTCTGTGTAGATAGGGCGCTTCCGTGGCCGGGCTATATCAGGAGGGTGTTTCATCTTTCACTTCGCCTTATTACCTTTGTAGGTGGCTCGGCCCATTTACTCTACTTTGTGCAGAAATCTGGCCGTAAAACATTTACAGTTACATTCCTGTGTATATCGTCATTTCAAAATGGCCTCCAACATCCCGTTTGTCCTTCGTCCAACAGTCACGTTTTCCGTATCTCGGTCAGTAATCTGGATCCGTTCGTGAGTCCGACATATGTCGTATTTCATCTTCGAAGAACGACTTCCGGTCAGCCGAGCGAGGACGTACGACGAAGACCGTAGCTTACGAGCCGCCTTACCATCAATTATAATTACAACAACGCTTGAGGTCTCAATTTTATAAATGATAAAACATTCCCAGTTTTAATTCTACCTTATTACAGTTTAGTTGAAACTGGTTTAATGTCGACTTCTGACATTTGGGCGGAAAGTTAAATAAATTGATGATGGAATATTTGCAGCGGATAATACCTGCACTGAATTGGTCAACTTCCTTTTTCCAACGACTAATAATTCAGATATGTGTCCCGAATGAGACTAGAGGCTGAAGGGAAATAAATGAGCATTGATAAAAACGGGGAAATTTCCCTACTTATTAGAGTAGCGCCTATATAGCCTCCCTGGTAATGCGGTTGGCCACATACCTACGGCACTTTGGTTCAAACCCTGACCAGACTCTGTCAGATGGATGTTTCAGCATTCGCGTCGCCTCAACCTTTGGAGTTCGCACTGTCCTTTTAGCCTACCAGGATGCCTCCATGGCCTAACTGGTAGCGCGTTTGGCCACATATCTATACCACTTGGGATCAAACCTCGGTCGAGCTATGTCAGAAGGGTGTTTCATCCTACACTTCGCCTCATTACCCTTGGAGGTCGCTCGGCCCATTTAGCCTACATTGTGCACAAAATGACTAAAACATTGAACATTCACCGTATTTATTTTACTTATAATCGTGAATCTGTACAGGTCTACATCAATACAGGTAAAAGATAACATATTCTATGATAGATTTTTCCAATTGTGAAGTTATTTATATATTTTCCTTCAACGCACACATTGTCTATTAGCGTACCATTAATGAGGGGGTAGTTCCTCCTAGCTTGTTTAATGTTAGCAACGTATAAACAGAAAAATTATTTTTAATAATCAAATAAGCATTTATTTAGAAAGGTTACATGTTGTGTTCCAATGATTGAATCTAACCAATAATAATATACTCTTTATATTATTTTTATTTCTACAGTTTCCACTTCAACTAGCAATATTTTAAATTCGTGCTCCATTTACATAGCTATAAGATTCCTCTGTGTAGATAGGGCGCTTCCGTGGCCGGGTTATATCAGGAGGGTGTTTCATCTTTCACTTCGCCTTATTACCTTTGTAGGTGGCTCGGCCCATTTACTCTACTTTGTGCAGAAATCTGGCCGTAAAACATTTACAGTTACATTCCTGTGTATATCGTCATTTCAAAATGGCCTCCAACATCCCGTTTGTCCTTCGTCCAACAGTCACGTGATCCGTATCTCGGTCAGTAATCTGGATCCGTTCGTGAGTCCGACATATGTCGTATTTCATCTTCGAAGAACGACTTCCGGTCAGCCGAGCGAGGACGTACGACGAAGACCGTAGCTTACGAGCCGCCTTACCATCAATTATAATTACAACAACGCTTGAGGTCTCAATTTTATAAATGATAAAACATTCCCAGTTTTAATTCTACCTTATTACAGTTTAGTTGAAACTGGTTTAATGTCGACTTCTGACATTAGGGCGGAAAGTTAAATAAATTGATGATGGAATATTTGCAGCGGATAATACCTGCACTGAATTGGTCAACTTCACATTAATCAATATCATAATTTCAAATCAGCGACCTCTGTCGGCTTTTTCTAGGCTAAAATCGTTTATAAAAAAAGATGTTGCGTTGACGTGTTGAGGGATAATGTAAATTAACAAATGATATAAACAGCGAAACGTGTGCGTGGTGTGTGTGTGTGTGTGTCACATCGTTGCAGCCAGGAACACGCCGGACATTTTGACACGTGTTCATGTCATGCGACGCAAATTGTAAGCGATCGGGTTACAAATGGCGCAGAAATAGCTACAATTTACTGATGGTTTGAGGAACTATGTTGTCACATAATAAATTACTTTTAAGTCTATCATCACTATCAGCATCACCATGATCATCAATCAACAAATATTTGCCGTCCGAGTTTTGCACCCTGACACATTGACATATGAAGTATTGACATAATTTTTTTTTAATACATCTAACACTATAGGCTCTCGATGCCATTTAATGTATTGGATCCTTAGATACGATTGTGGGCACAATCTATTTATAAATGTCTTTAAACGGAATACATTACCATAACGTCAATATATTCGATTGTACAGTGCACGGCGAGGATAATCAGAAACGAATAAGTCTTTAATTTAGTCTGCTAAAGAGCTGTGAAGTACACTAATTTAAGTAGACCCTCAACCAAACAATATCAACAGCCTCCGTGTTCTAACTGGTAGCGCGTTGGATCACAGATCACTACCACCTCAGTTCGAATCTCGACGTGGGCATAGCTGAAGTGTTTCATCTTTCGCTTCGCCTCATTACCTTTGGAGGTCGCTCGGCCCATTTAGCCTACCATGTGCACAAACGTAGCCGTACACGAGTGGTAATGATCTGTGATCCAACACGCTACCGCTAGACCACGGAGGCATCCCTCGCGCTCAGATGAACGTTTTTAGGACAAATATTGATGTCGTCCACTTAAAACTCTCTTCGACTATAGCGTGATTCCCTTAGGTTCGCCAGGATTCGTCTTCTCTAAATTAAGGTCCACTTCCAACTTATATCGTCCTAAATTACTGACAGTCGCACGCCATATTACGGTCGACGTCATTCTCTTAGAGGTTTCAAAATGGCCTCCAACATCCCGTTTGTCCATCGTCCAACAGTCACGTGATCCGTATCTCGGTCAGTAATCTGGATCCGTTCGTGAATCCGACAGATGTCGTATTTCTTCTTCGCCGAATGAAGAACGACTTCCGGTCAACGGAGCGAGGACGTACGACGAAGACCGTAGTTTACGAGCCGCTTTACGAGCGGAAGTAAAACGTCCAGAATTCCAAGTCGACGTTCGTTCGGGGAATAGATCTCCCGGGAACTTTCTACCTGGCTACTTAGCAACTGGTGTTTTACCTGCGACGCGTCCTCGATCGGTTATTGATCACCATCGCGCTGATTGGTGTTGACCTTGGAAGAGATTTGGGATTGGCTTCAGTTCGATGGACCGAGGATTGGAGAACGTCAACGTCCATCACGCTAGTAGTCCCAATCAGCTTAGAAACGATAACAGTAACGTAATGTTGGTGTTAAAAGGAGAATGATTGGTTGGCTTAAGCTCGGGGCTTGTCGTAACTGGAACGTCTAAAGGAAGAAGTCGGTTTATCATGAAATAAATAGCTCGTTGTTACGTCAAAAAACAACAACAAAATCCCGATAAAAACAACAAACATCAGGGGGGGGGGGTGAGACGAGATGATCAACATTTCTTATAATATAAGGAATGTTTATTTATGTCCTAAAACTTATACAAAACCGAAGAAGGCTGCTACTTGATATAGAATGATAATTCTATACTAGTATTCAGTTTTACGTCCACTTTTGAAGGATGAAACATCCCCCAGATTTGACCAAACTGGGAGTACAGGCCTGTGGTCAGCCTCCCCAGAAATTAGGGGATGGAGGGTGCGTCCTGTATAAATTAATGTATTAAGATATTACAATTAGTACGGCTTTAAACAGTTCCGATTAGAAGATGAATCACCGCAGACTCATCTCAATATAGTTTTAAAAACTTGCTCGCGGAACAACAATCACCGCATTGGATTATTGGAATCATTATCAATAGCAGTGTCATATATTGCATTATATTTATCCCATCCGTTAATCGACGTGTCTCATGTAGGAGACACATTTAGAGCTTAATGGGGAGATTATGTCGTCAGTTCCGTCCATTGGACTCCATTATCGTACGTAAGTTTTGATGAGTATTGGATGACATTCTGGCACACTTCAATTATATCTCTATCACATGGAACTTATGACGGGACATCATTCTCCTGCTAGATTCCTAGTGCTCAATCAAGGGCCGTTCCTATAGATGATGGTTACTGGTAAACGATATTAGTGCTAATAGCTAGGGGCTTAAATATATTCTTTGTGAAAAATATTTCTTAACTTCACCCGAATAACTGTAATTGCTGGGGGAGTTAGTCATGTTACGTGTGTAACTTATCTGTATCATCTTCAATTTATCATGAACAGCTTAATTTATCTTTTAAGTTAAAATACAGTCATAAGCACTGAACACAGCCATCTCAAACAACAATACTTAGGAACTCCCCACCTTCTGTTGTTGTTAGTACTGATGTCATGATGTAGGGATATGAGAATGTCAGGATTTAAAGATATCGGGATATCGGGATCTTAAGATGAATAGATAACAGGATGTGATACGAGAATTGTGCTGCAAACCTCAAGGTGGCGAGTTGTCTGCTATGAAGACATTCGATGAGGACCGTCAAGTCTGAGTGAGGTTTATCACGATTTGTAGAGTGGATCAAATTTCTGATCGATCTCCGATGACAATATCTTGACCAGCGATTGCGATTCTCAACCCCCCCCCCTTCTATCTAGTGTTTTACCTGCACTGTTTAGGGGCGCCTCCATGGGCTAACTAATAGCGAGGTTAACCACAGATCTATGACACCTGATTTCAAACCCCGGCTGGACTAAGTCAGAAGGGTGTTTCATCTTTCACTTGGCTCCATTACATTCGGAGGTCGCCTGGCCCATTTAGCCTATCTCGTGCACAAAAGTGGCCGCAAAACACCAACGTTTAAATTTTTACCTGCACTGTTTCCTGACTGGTTATCGATCTTCACCGATTCTCTTCGTGTCGTGAAACAGGTTTGCGGTTGGTTCGAGTTTTCCGATCTGACGACGAGGGAACGCGAGTTCGGGCGAGGCTGGCTGCTACAAAGTGCGTATCGGTTGGGATGGTGATTCAGCCAAAGCGGTCGGTTCGTCATATCTCCCGGCCACTTCGTCGTTTTCTTCTCATCGCCAAACCCGCAAAGGCGGCTTTTGTGCGAAGGGATTCCGACCAGAATTGCGCGCGAAGGGATAACGAAATCACTCGCACCAACGACTTTCAGCCTTTGTAAATCGGAGGCGAGTTAATGGGTAGGGCTGGATGGTTCGGGTAAGTGATTGAATGACGGAGAACAGAGAACAAGATATATATATATATATATATATATATATATATATATATATATAATAGATAGATAGATAGATAGATAGATAGATAGATAGATAGATAGATAGATAGAGAGAGAGAGAGAGAGAGAGAGAGGGGAGCCGTGAACCGGTCCGGTGGCACCTGTCATTGCCACCGTGCGCCTCGGCGCGCTGGCTCGACACCCAACTCGAATAGTGCCATTAGCCCCGCTGACCGTTGAAGAACGCGTGCTGGGTAATCGCTCGTCTTTTCTTCCGGCGGCTCGCCTTAAATGGCCAAATTGATTGTTCATTGTTCTTAACGGGGAAACGTGTCCAACCGTACGCGTCGTCCGTTAGCGGGCTGCGGCCTCCTCTTCATCCAGCCTCAACCCATCCTCCCGTGTTCCATCGCTGATCGATGGCAGACAACGTAGAGGATTATGTATTATTAACACTTGTTGCCGACGTCGAGAACCCGTTCTGCGGCTAACCCAACGAGGAACTCGCGAGCGAGCAAACGTACATCTCTCCACAGCACTGGGTGCTTTGTATCTCATCCACAGCGGCATGGAATGTCTCGTCCTCTTGATGTTGGTCTCCCTTGGATGCCGAGGTAAATGGCTAATGCGTAAAAATATTTGTTTTATTTCATCTGTTTAAAAAACGGATAATTACGTAAACAATTAAAATAAGAAAAGTTATTATTATTATTATTATTATTATTATTAGTAGTAGTAGCAGTAGTAGTAGTAGTAGTAGTAGTAGTAGTAGTAGTAGCAATAGGAAATGAATGTAAGTATAATAGCTTACAAAGGCTGTGATCGTTATTTGCGCGGATAAAACTGTAAGCAGATCATTTCAAATAATAAAATTTATGTTTCAAACAAACTTAAGTTTCGGAAGATGAACATTTATTCTGTTACCTTAATATTTTCAGTTGCTGAAGGAGGAAATAATACGGCGTTAGATAAGTCATCACAGTACATAACACCTAAAGGTGTTGCAATATACGGTAAGTGGAATTTAGGTTACTCCCTAATGATTGTCTATAAGGTTTCGACACAAGTGATTCGCGAGATAAGACGTCGCACTATTTCGAGATTTATTTTAAACCCTTCTACGGTCCAGTTGATAGAGTATCCCACTATAGGCCTTTAGATCGTCGGATTGAATCCCGATGTTATATATTATATCATTTCATCTCCTCTCCAAGTTATGACCCTGCTGTCGTATGATCCGAGAACTTCCAGTCACTAACTTACACATTTTATTTACTTTTTTTTAAACAATTTGTCCAAAACTCCAGACTTAAAGAACGTCGACGTGTTCCAGGGTGACTATCAGGATAAGAACTTCGGGATTTATGGGACGGATAATGACGTCAGTTCCTGTTTCGTCAGCGGAACCGGACAGCGCGCGTGGTGGAAAATCGTTTTGAACGAGACTTTGGTGATCCAGGGATTTCTTTTAAAAGGTAAAGAAATGGACACACGGACTCAAACAAATATATTTTCAGATCCATTTAGCGAATATTTGCTCGCAAACGTTTGCTTTCGTCGGGAACTGGTTATTAAAAATAAACGTTCGCCTCGAGTATAACACGCTAGAATATGTAACAATAGAGCATTTGGCGATTAAATTATTTGAAATTTTACTTTATAAAATAGTTTTTGCGATAATATTTTCAATTAACGGTCTGTAAAATTAAAAACAACAACAACACAACAACAACAGCAATACAACAAGGTCGACTGTAACACATTAGATAACACAACTTGTAACCCGACTGGATGTTTGAGGTCGACATTTTGGCAATAGGTTGTAAGATACAATATATATTAAACAGAAATATGTATTCTATAGATGATGAATTTTTTTAATTAATCCTGTAATAATCATCATCATCACTATCATCATCATCACCATCACCATCATCATCATCATCATCACCCTCATCATCAACATGACCTAAATTGTGCTAATGTGTCGTTAAGCAACATTCCTCCATCCATCCATCCATCTCACCATAAACATCATCATCATCATCATCATCATCATCATCATTGTATATATAATAGTAGCTGTTGTAGCTGTCATCATATTAGCTGTTAATATTAATGTCAATATCATTATTGTAGGTTATTACGATGGTCTGATTAAGTTTCGTGTCGGCAAATATCACGACCCTTTAGGAGACATGACAGGTCACATGGTTAATCCTCCATGTCAGGCCTTTAAAGTGAATGGAGAACAAGGTAAATAGATAATTAGCATATATATATATATATATATATATATATATATGCGTGTGCGTGAGTGTGTGTTTGCGTGTGTGTGTGTGTGCGTGAAATAAGAAGGTCATAACACCGACCACGACGACGACGAAAACAACAGAAACATCATTATCAACAACAATAACAACAATAACGATATTAATAATAATGCGTACATTACTGTGTATAGACCAATTCCTGCAGAAACTTTACCCGGGTACAAAGGTTCCGTGTATAAAAACAACAACAACAACGGCTTCCATTGGATCAAATGTGACTTTTCAGCGGAACGTTGCCATTTCATTCCTACAAATGATCTATTGTTGGTTATCAAATTGTGTTAAAGGGCCGATAACGCTGAGAGCTTTCACTATAATACATCGCTAGATAAACAACTATTGACGTATTTTACGCTTAACAAAACTTCTGTTTACATTTCGACTGATTCGGCCGACTATTCCTGACTGATTTCATGGCATTATGCCAGTTTGTTTAAGTTAATAAATCGGTGCACAAACTTAAACTTGACTTTACGTATAATGTTTTCGGAAAAATTCACCCTCCTCGGAAAATTTGTAGGGGAATATTAATAGAGTTTCCGTTATTATATGAAAATCGGACAAAACTCGGCACCTTTTGATTTCAAGTAATTATGTTGCCCCAGTGTATAGAATCCAATTGACGCACTTTCGGCACAGACACGATGTCATTAAACTCAAGAAATTGATCAATCTATCTATCTGTTCAAAAACTGTGTTCGCATACAGCCATGATAAAATAAATTTCCGTTAGATATACGCATGTACACGCTGAAATTCAGTAACAGTTGCGCATGCGCATGATGACGGCATTGATTTGATTATGCAAGCCTAAAGAAATACACCCTCCGGCAAAATATTTATAGCGCGTTTGTCGCACCAAGTATTAATCGATCTCCATAATATAATTCATTTTACGGCTTGTACCTGAGCAATATTATGGAATTTTAATAAATAAACAATAAGGGTAATCATAGGCTTATATTGTTATGTTGTGCTTAAATTATTTAAATCGTAGTATGGAACATTATTTTGCGCGACGGTGTATTCCTAGTTGTATTTTCAGTGTCACATGATCAAACAACAAGCGGCCAGGATGGTGAACTGATGTTTCTGTTGTTGAGTCGTTGCCTATTAAATTCGCGTTTATTAGTGTTATGATGAGCGATCTCATGTACCAAAATGTCCCGCTGAATCAATGTATGTGAGTGTTATTCAAAGAATATAACTTTTTATTTCGTCACGACCTGTAAAAAAGTCGAAGTGAAACCTCGCCAATTTAGCATAGGTAACGGTCAAGCTCTCCTCGGGCACCAGAGAGCGATATTCAAGCTAAAGAACACCATACACAAACCACTTTCCCATAAGACTACCCGTTGACCTTGACAATCAACGGCGTGTGTGGGTTTATCACTGGAAATTGTGGGCGAGAAAACTCGACGAAATTTGTTCATGGACAGCTAAAACATTCGAGATGTCACTGGCGTAGCACGGAATGAAATTTGACGGTTTCTGTAAGAAATGACGGGGAAGAGAAGGTTACTACAAATAGGTTACCAATTGAAAAGTTAATTTGAAAGATACCATGAAAGCAATTTCCTATTAGTGACGTCATTTTCGGGCAAGAGTCGCCCGTCTTCTTGCAAGTTTGACGATGATTGATTTTTTACGGCCAATTTTTGGCACGTGGGCATATCTGAAGGTTGTTTCATCTTTGAATTCGCTTCATTACGTTTGGAGGTCGCTCGGCCCATTTAGCCTACAATGTGCACAAAAGTGGCCGTAAAACATCAATCAATCATCTTCATCATCATCATTATCGATCACAAACTAACCGCTTCCGGCATAAGGCTTTAGAAACTATCAGTTTGTGTGACAGTTTTCAGAAGAAATAATCCAACGATGTCGGAGAAGAGAAGTCACTGTTCTGCGTATTTTAATTACGACAGATGATTGTGGGTAATTAGAGAAAACATTCTCCACATTAGTCACACCACAGACCAAGGGGTGAATCCTTATAGCGAAATGATATGATCGGATGAAATGTCTCGCATGCACACACGCGCGCGCGTCCTCACACCACACACACACACACACACACACACACACACACACAACGTGCACCTTATTTATAACCCAGAGGTGTATACATACGGTGCTGCGCACTATCATCTGTGCTTTTGGAGTACCCGATTCACTAACATCATTCGGTTTCATAGAAATTGATTTCAATAGAGATACTAAACGATGACCTGAGATAGCATCATTCCTCAAGCAACAACTGATTACGGTAATACGTTATGTTAGTACTAATGGTATTAGCGGTTGAGGTGGTAGTGGTTGAGGTGGTAGTGGTATCAATATCTATTATCAACTTCTTTTTATTAATTATGGTATCTCTAAATATACAGCTGGGTTTTAAATATAGTGTAAATGAGAAGGATCTACGCCATTTTATCAGTTTATGACACTATATATATATATCGAGATAGAGAGAGAGAGAGATAGGTAGATAAATCAGTACACACACAAACAAACAAACACGCACACACGCACACACACGCCACACACACACACACACACACACACACACACACATATATATATATATATATATATATATATATATATATATACATACATACACTGACACACACATACTCTACTATTTTTTTAATACAAAATCAATTTGAGGTAAATTCTCTCAAGTCCAACCTCCAACTAAATATTTGCCATCAAGTCATAATACAGGAATTTATGGATTCACTCGGATACATTTTGCGGACTAATTCCCAGCGTTACATATCTCTGCGAGATGTTTCATCACAAATAAAGGGCTTCGGTCATCAATATCTCATTTTCCAAGGGATTAGTCCCTAGGTTAAACCTTACACGCCGATTCGTCTAGCCAGCTCTGTACTGATGTGTTCATTCAAGTCAAATTACACATTGATAACTATTAAGTTAATATATTATTGATCACTTGTCATCGTTAGCGTTATGGCGGTAATTAGTAGATTCATAAGACTTGTCCGTGACGTTTATTGTCAGTTCTGTATAAATTATTTCGTTTCCGGTTCTGATAATTGGAGTGTTTCTTGTATTTCTACACCAAATGAATCATTTTCTGGGGAGTATTAATCGAAGAATCCTAGGTAGCGGGGTTCCCGGTTATTTTTTACACCAGTCACTCTCCCAGCAATATTTCACCGAACAGTCATTTGTCTAGCAGTCATTTTGCAAACAGTCATTTGTCTAGCAGTCATTTTGCAAAGTCATTTGTCTAGCAGTCATTTTGCAAACAGTACGCATTTCCCACCCGAGCCGGATTGTCGGCTCTTTGATAGCGCAGTTGATAGAGTGCTACGCTGCAAACCTCCAAATTCGAGGTATGAATCGAATTGCTAGACCCGCGTTTGTGGGATGTTTGAGGCCGAAGCTAAAACCGAAGAAATGAAAGAGAAACACATTTCCCAGATATGATGATGATGATTGGTGTTTTACGGCCACTTTTGTGCACATGGTAGGCTAAATGGGCCGAGCGACCTCCAAAGGTAATGAAACGAAGTCAAAGATGAAACACCCTTCAGATATGCCCACGCCGTTTTCGAGATGAAAAAAATGAAATTAATAAAAGGGAATGAATATTCATTGAATCTTGATGAAACATTTTACCTAATTAATTTTGATCGATTTTCCCACTTTGCTGGTTGGTATAACGATCGCTGGGAGAGTGACCTACAATGATGGATTATATTTCACTGTCTGTCTGTCCGTCTGTTTGTCCGTCTGTCTGTTCGACTGTCCGTCTAATTGCTTGTTTCTACAGATTACACCCTGTTCGAGTGTATGATGCCGATGGAAGGTCACGTGGTATCGGTCGAGGCTTCGACACAGGATTACGTCAAGGCCGCCAGCCTTAAAATCTGTGACGTCAAAGTGCTCATCTAGGCCTAGAGAAGGGAATGGCGTAGGTCGTTTGCTATCATCCAATCAAGTTACAACGATCTGGACAGCTTTAAGTGGCTTCACATATACACTTAAAGATCAACACGTCGTGTGTAAACTTATATCGCAAAAAAACCCACAAAAACACAACGGAACTTAGATTATTTGTTTTCCACTTTAAGAGAGACAATCTTTATTACGCATGCGCGGTGAGTACCATTACAACGTCCGAGTGCAGGACTTCAGTGACGGTTAATAAGATGGCTGCCCATGCTGGACCCATGCTTCAATTCTAGACGATTTTATTGTCATTTCCGACCGGTTCTAGCGTAATATATGCAGTATGTTAGTGATGGCTAATTATTAATATTGTTCTTATATTATTATATCAACTTACTGTAGGCAATTTGCGGCACATATTTTAAATCGGTCTAAATATAAGGTGTGATATTGGTGAGTATTTTTGGTATAGAGGGAGAGGGGGGGGGTGATTGTATATATGATCAGGTTGTATCCGTTTAGACAGTTAAAATAAGAAAGGTTTCACAGCGCGAGTTGATTTGACCTTGAAAAAGTAGCAATAATAAAAAAATCGCTATAAACATTGTGAAATCATCAAACCGAAAACAACTAAATTGGACGCCTGGACCTTTTTATCATAGACGTAGTAATTAAGTAGCCCGAAAAGGCCATTTAATATAATTTCTCAATCATTCATACACACGAGCATACGCATTTCCATTGCGGGGCCAGATGGCTTATGAAGGATTATCGCGCCAATTGCGACCCGCACGTGTAGTTTGCCCGACTACCGTTAGATGTCGCGCTAATTACGTTACTATAATAGGCTAGTTGAGTATATCGTTTGTGGGGCTGATAACTAGAGTTTATTGCGGTCTAAACTAATGGGAAATGTCAACTTTAAAATGTCCTGAATAGACAATTTCTGCGACGACTGCGCCATCTAGCGAAAGTCCGTTTGCGGGTCGCGTTTCACCTGGCTCGCTGAACTACCAGATAAAACATTCCTTTTACCAATCCTGAGATCACGGAGATCACAATATGTTTCATATATTGATGTCTATTTCAGTTCCCACCTTGATGATTTATTTTCAAAAACTATTAGGAAAGAAATACGTTTTATTTAATAAAAATGAAATTGCTACAAGAACCTGTCGACCGACTTAGTTCTGTGAATCCCCCAAAACATAAATTTACAAACAATTACACTTCTTGTTCCATGCTACTTCACTACGTTCACGGCTTCACTGACCCGCAAACCACAGTAGATGTGCACTGCGCATGCGTCGCAGAAATTATCTATTAAGTCGTAAATTACACTTTACTTGTAATACCCCTATAGTCTATCTGGTATTCCCATTCTCAAATCACGCCATTTCGTGCCGCGGTTTTCGAAACGCGGCCAAAGGCTCCGTTGTTCGAGATAATGCGCAGTTTCAAAATTACGATCTCATGAAACCGTAAGCATTGTTGTATATATATATATATTGTTTTTCATTAGAAGCCAAAAACATATTCGCGGCGATCTAAAATGTCTGTAGAACTCATCAAGTTCTTAGATCGATAAACATCTTCCGTTAGAAATGACAGCAGCCAAACTGAGCTGCCTGCAAACAATAACTTGTTTGTGTTTCGCGTGAGAGACCATGATTTCCATAAATTCTGGATTTGTAATTTTTGTCGTCTACGAAATGCAAATTCGTAGGATGGTTTCAATAAAATTGACACATCAGCTGCACGTGTGCGTGAATATGTGTGCGTGTGTGTGTGTTTGGGTTTTTCAGCAATCTGGAATACGGCACTGGCACAGAAAATCTACAATCGATCATTCAAACTCTGGCCGATTCATCGGGTTGTTGAATCGAGAACTCTACACACCGAGACATACATGTGTTGTGTCTCATCAGCTTCCCTGTGCGTGTATGCATGCGCTTCTCTATCCATCATAGCAGACGAAGACGTTTTATTGGCCAATAATTCAACTCTAGTATCCGTGTCAACTCCAGTAGCCTACTGTCATCAATCCTTCCACACTTTCATAACCACGAATATACGCGCGCGCATTAATGGGCGAAAAATGGCTAATTGTCAGGAGCTACGCACCAATAAACTAGGCCTTCGGTTTCTCGGTTCGAGGCAATGGGGGGGGGGGACGTTTGCGAGGCGAACGGTCTATGTTTATGTTCGCCACAGTTAGTGAACGTTCTCGGCAAACTCTCCATTGAAACATGGAGGGGGTATATTAGGCCAGAGTACAATGACCGGAATGTATAGTTGGCTACTAGCCCCGATGGTTTGCAGTTCTAATTTAGTCCGCTGTATTCCTGTGTCTTCCTGTCTGTTTCTCTGTATTCCTGTCTGTTTCTCTGTCTTCATGTCTGTTTCGCTGTCTTCCTGTCTACTTCTTTGTCTTCATGTCTGTTTCTCCGCCTTTTTGCGTCGTCCCGTTTCATCTCGTGGTTCCCGTACCTTCCTGTATCTTCCTACAAGTCATAAGATAAGGCAGGATAAGGGAAGGATACGTTAGAGTTCAGCACATGGAAGGGTTTTCATCGTATAATACGACCTCTACTATTGTTGACTTGTGTATAACGGTCAGTTGTTTACTGACCGTCGTCTATAGTCAAAGTGTTATTGTCATCAGTAGTATGTAAACATTAGCTAGAAATTTGTGTGATCAGTTTACTTCTCATGGACAGTCAACTTAACCTTGTGTGTGTGTGTGCGTATATATATATATATATATATATATATATATATATATATATATATATATCGATTGATCACATTGTTTCTAAGATAAGGTTGTATGTCTATTGATAGTCAAGTCGATTTCAGGCCAGACCGGGCTAGTTTATGATAATGCAGGCCAGGCCAAGCCAGGCTAGACTCGGATCATCCAGGCCAGGCCAGGCCAGGCTAGGCGATATAAAACTTACTTCCGTGTAAAAACAAGTCATTGTATCGGTGTCCTGTTCTGTTATTCATATCCTTGTTTACAAACAAAACGTAAACAATTCGTTTTCTATTTAATTATCAATTATTAATTGATTCTGGTCTTCGCTCATTTTTTTATTTCACTCGATATGGGGGGAGTTTCTCGTGATCCAGTTGATAGTGTAGTGCACCGAACTCTTCCAGGTTGGCATTTGAATCCCGGTGTTAGCCGTGCTTACAGGATGTTTCATTCTAGCATCTGATTTCCTAGTTATTAGCCACTCAGTGTGTACACACACACACACACACACACACACACATATATATATATATATATATGTGTGTGTGTGTGTGTGTGTTAGAGCCCTGCATGGGTTGGAAAGCAAAATCCATACCGGGCCCAACCCACAACTGCTCAACCCACACCCAACCCAAACATCTTTATTCCACATGTTATAAACAAGTCTAATTAAGCTTCACAAATATAGTTAAAATTGGTTCATAAGTAACCATGAAAATATAAAATACACTGTTCATTATGGCATAAACATTATCATAAATAAATGGTTTAAAACACTTTGACATATCATCAGTACATTAATATACTATACATGCATGCACAGATTTATTTTGAAGGATACAAGACATAATATAAAATATATATCCTACAAAAATTATGTAGCAACCATTGTTATCAGTAGCAATAGCTGATAATAAAATCAGGTCTATTCAAAACATAAGAGTATCGATTAATCAGTTAGATTGTATGGTATTGGCTTTTGTGTCCCGTTTTCAGCTGATTTATGGTTAGGTAGAGACAGGTAATGCTGATAATGATGATGAGGCAAATAGAAATCCGTACCTCCAATCAGTTAGGAGACAATACATGTCTTCAATAAAGTACAATATCTACTAATATCCAATAGCAACAAATATCCGCAGCATGTATCAGGAATGAAAGAAGGCACTGTGACTGACTTAGTTTTTCTCATATCTTATATAACATCTGCAAACTTCGTCAATTGCAATTCACCAAAACCTCCCATTCCCAGTAACATCACTGTGCAGTCGGTTGATGTTTTACTCCAGTAGCCCTATAGACGTGCATAATTTCTTTAAATACAATTACAACTCCAGTCAAGATCCCTTGCCAACACACTGCTGCCTGCATCTATAATCAGCCTCCAAGTATATCCAGATAGGTGCTGCCATAACAACACTTAATGTTAAAGATAAGAATCGGTGAACATATTTTTTGGGATTAAAAAAAACCCCATACTTTTTTCAAGCAATCCATAGCCAACTCAACCCACAAGATAACAACCCAAACCCAATCCGTGACCCGAAGAAAAAGTTTGTGTGTGTGTGTGTGTGTTAGTTGTGTATAATAAGGCACAGGCACAGAGAATCTGGAACCGTGAATTCAAACTCTGGACGTTTCTTCAGGAGACTGAATCCAGGGTGGCGACTTTTCTTGCTGAGACATGTGTAATGTCTCACCAGTCCCCAATGTGTGTGTGTGCGGGTGTGTGTGCGGGTGTGTGTGTGTGTGCGCGCGCGCGTGTGTGTGTCAACTTTTCGTCTCTTCACTTAGTTCACGGATAGCCACTTTTAGAGCTAATTAGATACAGATAAAAACAAATAAAATATAATAATATATTTTAGTTTAAATGATAAACATATAATTGTCCGTTAACAGAACTAAGAGAAGGGGAAAGGGATATAGATAGATAGATAGAGAGAGCAGGGGAAATATATATATATATATATATATATATATATATATATATATATATATATATATATATATATATATATATATATATATATATATATATGGAGAGAGAGAGAGAGAGAGAGAGAGAGAGAGAGAGAGAGAGAGAGAGAGAGAGAGAGAGAGAGAGAGAGAGCATCTCCCGACGCAGCTTCATCGACGTAAAATAACGATCTATTGTCTTTTGGATATTCATGTATCTTCGTACAGCGTTTATCCATTACCAGTTCTGCCCGGCCCGCGCTATTCTACAACACCCCAACTAGCACAGGGAGCATACTTCAGGTTGTTACGAACTCATCACCCCGACACGTCGAGTATAAACGGCTATGAAACTTAATAAAAACAAAAACAAAACAAAAACAAAAAAACAACAGGTTCGAACTGACAGAGCTAAATCGATTGATTCGCCGATCACGTTAACACCTGAGCCAACTGCTCGTGTTGTATGTGTCTTTATGTTTGATAAACGAATACTTCAACTTGTAGGCTAGCCAATTAAATGCTATATATATAATATGGTGGTGGTATATATATATATGTATATATATATATATATATAGTGTGTGTGTGTATGTGTGTGTGTATGCGTATGTTTGTGTGCGTGTGTGTGTGTGTGTGTGTGTGTGTCTTAAATGTAACATCGCATGTGATAGTTATAACAAATGGCTTAAATATAAAATTCTTAATATGTGTCTATATTATTAATAGCAATATTTTAATTTGTTTACATTTGGTAGTATATTTTAACAAATATTATTATTATTATTATTATTATTATTATCCATTTATGCCTGTCATGAGCTGTCTATAAATGTTCAGACAACAGAAGAATAGTTTTTCCTGTTGACTTGCCATTAATTTTTCTTTACCTTCTGTAACAAATAGTTTTAAAAACAGACGCCGTCTCGCTCTTGCATATTTCATGCACACGTCACTTACCGTGGCCCATAAGCCATAATTTGAGTAATGAAATATTCCAAATGGCGCCTCAAATGTGACGCTTATGGCAGTGGCGTAGATACGACGATAGCTGAGTTTATATGGTTGATGAGGTGACCTCAGGCGTTACAATCCAATTATCTAAGGAAGGATCACAATCCTGCTTCCCCGGCGGGTGGGGTAGATGGGTGGGCGGTTTTTTTATGCTATAGATTGTTCATACAATTTTTGTTTATTTACCTTCAGGTACTTTATATCATAATGTCATATGACTAACTGTCTCCTCAAACATCTACGCTTACGTTTACGGTTGCTAGTTTATGGATGCATATATATATATATATATATATATATATATATATATATATATATATATATATATATATATATAGGCGTAGCATATCTGAAGGTGTTTCATCTTCCACTTCGTCTCATTACCTTTGGAGGTCGCTCGGCCCATTTAACCTACCGTGTGCACAAAGGTGGCAGTAAAACATCAATTATAATTATATATATATATATATATATATATATATATATATAAGTGTGTGTGTGTGTGTGTGCTTGAGTGTGTGTGCGTGCTTGTGTGTGAGTACGTTTTCCTGTGCACGAACGCGAGTGCACGTGTGTGTATGTGGTGGTGATGTTTGATGTTTTACGGCCATTGCTGTGCATATAATGGGCTAAATGAGCCGAGCGACTTCCAGAGGTAATAAGGCGAAGTGTCAGATGAAACACCATTGACAGACGCTTACATCAAGATTTAAACTCAGCAGTTTGATACATGTGGAGGCGCGTGTATGTGTATGAGTGAGCGCGCGGGGGGTGGGGATGGGCGTGTGTGTGTTACTGGCTTCTCCATGGCCATACTGGTCAGCCATAAACCTCTAAGACCAAATATTCAAATGTCGCCTCGTCTATGTCTGAAGGAAACCTTTCCCATCCTAATCATCAGATAGCCTTTGTGCAGGAGCCCTTTATTCCATTCAGTTTACCGTTCACACAAGACTGACCACAAAACAAACAGCTGTTCACATAATTTCTAATATTCGACGAAAAGGAGCCATCCCGTCTACCCGCTCCAATCCATTGTGCGTTTCGTCTATACCCGGAGAGTCCGTTACGCAGTCTCAAATTACTGGTCTTGGGATAATGGGTACGTGATAAATACGGAATGGACCGCAGTATTAGAGAACAAAGACTAATTGCCGTCCATTTTGGCGGATTGGTTTACGTTATCATGCCGCCTAGTCTATGATACATGACAATCGATGAAAATGTATTTGCAGCATATTGGATGAGGAATATTTGGTTGGAAATATATACGAAGATGACGTAGAGCTTAGTACAACCTGACAGAAAATAGTCGGTGCGTGTGCTTGTCAATCAACAAACAAAAAATAATCCTATCTATCTAGCTATCTATCTATTTATCTATCTACCTCTAAATATTTGTCTCTACTCCTCTCTCTCTCTCTCTCTCTCTCTCTCTCTCTCTCTCTCTCTATATATATATATATATATATATATATATATATATATATATATGAGTGTGTGTGTTTTCTATCTATATCTACTTCCTTTATTACGAATATCTCTAATTACATCTAACAATGGCTGTGTGACAAATGCCATGTCTCATACAGAGCAGCTGATAATCCGGTATTTAAAGCGATCTGTTTATTACCGGAACAATCCGGAATATGTCGTCAGTATCGTCCATGACGACACCGGAAATGAAAAATAAAACGATCGTCACCTGTCTTCGTCGGATTGATTTCATTCAAACCGTCACAGATCGAATCTAAGTAATATCATCCGCCCTGTCGTCTTTGATGACAATAATAAATGAGCGCCGCCATATCGGAGTGTGACGTGTCAATCACATGACTGAGAACGTATGCATAATTAATTAAGTTCAATGGTTGTAGCAGAGAGCTTACTCTTGCCGCGCCATATTGAATTTTGAACCAGTGGCGCCTCCAGCGACCGGAGGTATTTCTCAGATAAACAAAAGCTCTCTGGTTGTCCACATGTGATCGTGTACATGTGTGCGATGGTTGAAATTAATTGCCAATACTAGTACTATATGTTACATGATCACATACTCTTTTGTTAATAAACACTTTAATTGTGCACACATGATATTGAAGGAAACGAAGCTCTGAAACTGTAAATAAATAATTAAGTGATTTCACAGCCCAGTCATTAATTAATTCATAGTCTACAATTTGCGACCACTTGACAGCTGATTAGAAAATAATTGAACGTGGTTTAGGTTATTTGACAGCTTTGTGTGTGGAAGGCGTAGTTTTTTAAATGAAAACAATTGGGTATACATGAGGTAAATGCATACAAACATACTTTCATCATGTCAGTTTATCATAGTCCATAAATTTGTATTTATTTGTATATAGACATATAATGATATATACAGCTATTATAACGCAACCATAACACAATTCACCATATTTTCATCATGTCCGTTTATGCTATATTAACTAAAACATTATAAGTTCATTTAAAGTCTACACCTCAATAACATAGACCATGCAATATAGGTCTGCCCAGCTGAGAACAAATAATATACTTGGAATATTAACAATGTGTATGTTTGCGTTAACATGTTAGAAATAGAGAAATTAGTACTTTCATACAATAAGCGGCATCGAATCTCTTGTGCCACGGGTTCATCTATAGTTACAATCAGTTATTTGTTATCAAATGGACAGAATAACCCAAATTGCTTCCAGCTCTAAACAACCACTACTACAAAAATATGACATTTAGTCCAGATCACTGAACTGTTTAAAGTTAGACAGAATAAACCCAGAGATGTAATAGACATATGCATTGACTACTGTAACATATAACACCAGTAAATCTGTAACCAAGAGATTAGCCTGTTTACATGGTATCTCATCATCATAGAACTTTAAGGACTGAAACAGAACAATACCTTGTAAAATAATGACTTGAACCAAGTGCATACACAATGTGTAAACACATGTCTTCCTTTTTTCAAGTTGGTTATTTGATTTGATATGCATTTAAGTTATGAAGAGAAGTATACCAAGTAAACCACATGAGCTGAACGTTCAAGTACTAATTCAGGTGCTGGTAATCCTTTTTTTGTATTAAGATATGAAATGGGCTGACAAAATTTCATGGGTTTGATACCTTGTTTCTTTTTTTAATAATTTTTATAATACCAATTTTCACCATTAATATTTATAAATATTAATTATCATCACAGCTGGCCCTGTATCCTATATATGTCTCCTATCTGTTAATACCTTCCTCTTTGATTTCAGTGAGCATTTGGTACATCAAAAATAGTTGGAATAGCATTCTAGATAAGTTGTCTGGTTCATGAATTCCGTTTCAGTGAAATCCATATCATACATTCTACAATTAGCATTCAAGTAATTTAAATCTTTCCTCATCATATATCTGAACGACAACAATTAATAACCCATCTTTTACTTCTGTCAATAAAAAAAAAATGAATGTTTCTACCACTAGTTGAGGTATTTAATAATTAATTTCATAACATTTAAATTATAAATAGAAGTCCATATATATCAATAAGTACCAATTGCTTACGTTTAAAAAAATGCAGGTGATCATGTAAATACTACTTATAATTATTGTAATTAGAGAAAAATTATCTGATTATACTAATGTAAATTTAGAAGTCCAATTATATTATTAACAATAACAAAGTAAAATATACCTCCCGCCCATAACATCTTCAGCGGCTCCAGTACATGTAACTGTAAGCTTATGTATATCTTACATACTCATTTTGTGATTAATAGGTTGATAATGTTCAATAAAATTTAATCAGAACAAAGAATATAGATCTAGATAGATCTTGCTTGGGCTTACTGATTGGGTCATGTCAAGTGGGGGGGTGTGTCTACTTCAAATTGTTATGCTTAATTTTTAAATATCCTTTATTTTAAAAAAGCCAGATCATATCAAATTTTACACTAGCTTTCATTTCCTTTCGGGGATGTCTTTATTTGTGCATGCTTTTTCTGTTACTGCAGCCGAAAGCGGCGCAGAATGAACCAGCGCCATGTTAACGAAGGGAGCTGTCCGTGACAATCTACCTCCGGTCGCTAGGGCCCTGGCGCTCCATGAATTAAAAATGGCGTCCCATGTTAAAACGCGAAGTAACACGTCTTGTTATATATAATCTTTGGTTGTAGGACGATATTGAGCCTTGATGTTGTATGAACCCTGAACGTGCAGCGTCAGGATCAAGAGTTCGTTGTTTTTGTTTGCATCGTTCTGTGTTCGAAGGAACTCGGCTCACTCACTCACCACTCACTCACTCACTCACTCACTCACTCACTCACTCACCACTCACTCACTCACTCACTCACTCACTCACTCACTCACTCACTCACTCACTCACTCAGCAATCGATTAACTCATTCACTTGCCTTATATTACCACTAGTGCATGCATGTGCATACATAAAGATAATATGAGATGGTATCGCAGAGAGAGAGTGTGGGCAGGGGGAGGAGGGCTGCGCTAGAGAGTGAGTCAGTGAGTGAGTGGGTGAGTGAGTAAGATAACTAAAGAAAGAACTTAAGATAGAGAGCAATAGAGATAGATAGATAGATAGAGCGTGAGAGAGATAGAAAGATAAATAGATAGAGCGTGAGAGAGATAGATAGATAGATAGATAGATAGATAGATAGATAGATAGATAGATAGATAGATAGATAGATAGATAGATAGATAGATAGATAGAGAGAGAGAGAGAGAGAGAGAGAGAGAGAGAGAGAGAGAGAGAGAGAGAGAGAGAGAGAGAGAGAGAGAGAGAGAGAGAGAGAGAGAGAGAGAGAGAGAGAGAGAGAGAGAGAGAGAGAGAGAGAGAGAGAGAGAGAGAGAGAGAGAGAGAGAGAGAGAGAGAGAGAGAGAGAGAGAGAGATAACCATGTTTATGTGAGCATTCATAAATATAGATTCGTATATCGATATGCAAGGAATTGGATATGAATAGAAATTCATACATAAATGACAGACAGACAGACATACATACATACATACAGACAGACAGACAGACAGAGAGACAGGCGGATGTACGCTCCTGTTGTTGGGCACGCTGAGGATGGTGTCCAAATATAAAGTGGTCGGATTATTATATAAAGTATACTGAAACAGCTACTAGTCACACTGACGATATTTGGATAGTAACTGCAGGATGTCTGAGATGACAATCTAAGGTAGTCACTTTGACGCTGACTAACTAAGTCCTAGGTAGTCATTGATATTTGGAAGTTTTGATTATTTGGTAGTCAGGTATGTAGTCAATACGACTGCTTCATGGTTCTCCCCAGTGACTACTACTGAATTGCCCCTCCAGGGTCCATCTGACTACCATTAGATAGTCACAATGACTAGTTGATGGCATAACTTCTATTTACGAAAAGCTAGTCATTGACGCTATCTAATAGTGTCCACCCGGTCCAAGGAGGTAGTCACAGAGAAAGTCAGGTAGTAGTCATTTTGATCATCCTAACCTGAATGTGTATACACATTACACACACAAAAAAACATATTTCACAAACTAGATATTACCATTATGCAAATAACGCATTACACAATGAACAAATTACATAAGAGACACATTACACAAAAGAGACATTACACGAAGAACACATTATATAAAAGATGCAGTAACCAAAGAACATATTTCACAAACGACACATTACACAAACAACACATTAAACAAAATGTGCATTACACAAACGAAACGTTACCCAATCAACACATTATACAAATAGAACATTACATAAAGAACACATTACACAAAGGACGCATTACATAAAGAACACAATAAACAAAGAAAACATTACACGAACATCATGTTCTTGCACAAAGAGTACATTAAAGAAAATAACATCTTTAAATAAAGAACAAATTATTCAATTAACGCCACCTAAATAACTCGCTACACAAAAGACACATATTGCACAAACAACGTGTTACACAAACAGCACATTACACAAACGTCTCAATGGGCGGAGTAACCGTTACACAAACCACACATTTCATGCACAAAACATTACGCAAACACCACTTCTTATAAACCGCTCAAAACACAAATAACACATCACACGACTCATTACACAAAGAACGCATTATACGAAGACGACATCACATGAACAATATATTAAACAAAAACACATTTCAGAAAAATACATAACACAAACGATGCATTGTACCCAAATAAAAAACACACACGCATTACTTGGCTGTCAATGAGTATTTGACATTCTCTATTTTATTATTTTACTATAA
Source organism: Paralvinella palmiformis (assembly GCA_025642065.1). Lineage (NCBI taxonomy): Eukaryota > Metazoa > Annelida > Polychaeta > Terebellida > Alvinellidae > Paralvinella > Paralvinella palmiformis. The sequence continues at coordinate 80,037 of JAODUP010000962.1, read as the reverse complement.
CACCAGAATGATGACATTAAATAAATGATCCTGGATAGGTAGATACTACATTATAATATTCAATATTATATAATATTATGTTATTAGAACTTTCACCTGACAAAACGAGTGCCGTATCCGTGGTCTAGTTGGTAGCGCGTTGGACCACAGATCACTACCACCTGAGTTCGAAAAGTCGGCGTCTACATATCTGAAGGGTGTTCCATCATTTCATTCATCAGTGTCCCCTTTTAGATGCTTGTAAATAATAATATAATAGTGCTCTCTAAATATGTTGCTACTTTATAACATACATTTTACCGTATAGCAACATTATTTGGTCTATAGACATATGGAAGCTTTGTTAATCCTACATTATTATTACTTACTTATTTCTTCACTTACCTAACTACTCACGGTCTAATTTACTTAATTTATTCAGGGCGCCTCCGTGGTCTAATTGGTAGCGCGTTGGACCACAGATTACTACCACCTGAGTTCGAATCTCCCACTGGGCATATCTGAAGTGTGTTTCATCTTTACCTATGGAGGTCATTCAACCTACCATGTGCACAAAAGTGGCTGTAAAACATCAATCATCATCATCATCATCAATCATCATCTGACAAAACGAGTCTTTCTTTGACGTCATGACCAACCCGACAAGAGTTACTGCGAGGATGTAAACAAAACCTCCAAATATTACGAAATTAGCTTTGGTTTGTCGTACGAATGGCATTTTTAATATTTAACAGATAATGTTTTTTGCGTTTTACGGCCACTTTTGTGCACAATGAAGGCTAAATGGGCCGACCGACCTCCAAAGGTAATATGAAACACCTTTCCAACATAGTCCGGCCGGGATTTGGACCCAGGTGCTATGCATTTGTGGCCAATCGTGCTACCAGTTAGACCACGGAGGCATTCTCGAACAGATAAAAGTACGATCTAAGCGAAATTAAAGCCGCACAAAGTGAGCTCAATATTGGCACAACTTGATTGGTGTTTATGGCCACTTTTATGCACATGGTAGGCCAAAAGGGCCGAGCGACCTCCGAAGGTAATGAAGCGAAGTCGAAGCTGAAACACCCTTTACATATGCCCACGCCGAGATTTGAACTCGGGTGGTAGTGCGGACGAATGAATGAATGTAACGTATGAAAGCTAGACGTAGTGGAAGACGAGATAGATTATCTGTTTAACTGTAAAGTTTCTCTAATTGGAAGACGGGCTTTTTAAAATGATGAATGCAATAACATTATTGGAAATCAATGATAATGACAATGATGATGATGATGATGAACTGGAACGCATTAAGAAGCATCCATTTTGGAAAATGACACCGCGTTACGTAAATCTACTTCGGGAAAAACGAAAATCGTTCGAGTTTGTTTGATGTGTCGTATCTAAGCAATGCGTTGATGTTATGAATGTCTTCTCTTTGAACACGAATGTGTTGAATAGTCAATTATAAGTCAGGAAGTGCTGGATATGCTATATAAATATTTATTCTATGTAATGAACAAAAGTGAATTGCGTGACTACAATAAAAGAAAATTAATCAATATATAAGGTGTCCATCTTCCCTATGTTGTGCTGTCCCATACTATATGCTGTTCTATATTTTACTACGCTGTACTAATGGCACTGAATAATGTCATCTGGTGGCACGGACATGCTCGAACACGAATAGCATACTCCTGTGGCAGCCGAGTCGCTGAAGGTTTACAGATTTCAGTCAGGGCAACCAATTGTATAATATTGACAAGTTAAGTGATATTGCGTGTTAAAGAACGTCGAATGTGTCCTTATGTGGCCAAAAGCCATATTTGAGATTGCATAATAAATGTAAATACACTCACAAATGAATTATGTTTTACGGTCACTTTTGTGCACATGGTTGGCCAAATGGGCCGATCGACAAGGTAAAGATGAAACACCCTTCAGATATGCCCAGTAGCAGATTCGAACTCAGGTGGTAGTAATCTGTAGGTCCAACGCGCTACCAATTAGACCACGGAGGCGCCCTGAATGAATTAAGTAAATTAGACCGTGAGTAGGTAGGTAAGTGAAAAAATAAGTAAATAATAATAGTGTAGGATTAACAAAGCTTCCATATGTCTATAGACCAAATAATGTTGCTATACGGTAAAATGTATATTATAAAGTAGCAACATATTTAGAGAGCACTATTATATTATTATTTACAAGCATCTAAGAAGGACACTGAATAGCCTAAATTGTGCCGATATGTCGTTAAACAACATTCATCCATCCACAAGCATCTAAAATAACTATAATAATTCATCATTCGATAACGCAATAAGAATTCCAAACTCGCCAGTTGAGGATTGAAATTTATAAACATTTTTATCACAATAATTAATAACGACATCAATCAACATTTCCCCCATAAATTGTATATAATACTGTGTTAAAAACAACTAAATTTCTTTAAAATAAAATGCATTTTTGGCATAAAATATGATTGTTGTTGAAATGAGATTGTTGTTAAAATGTGATTGTTGTTAAAATGTGATTGTTGTTAAAAGGTAATTGTTATTAAAACTGAATGTTATTAACATTTGATTGTCGTTAAAATTTGATTGTTGTTAAAATCTGATTGTCGTTAAAATATGATTCTTTTTAAAATATGATTCTTGTCAAAGTCCTAATCAATTCGACGTATTATTATAGTAAACATCCAACCTAATTATATTAATTTCACACAGTCATAACTGACATTACACAACATCAATAATAATATGAAACAATTAATTATAGATTTTATGTAAGTCTAACCTCATCATCAACGCGACCTCAGTTTATATTTATATTCCTCTATTTTCAAAATCGTAACAACATAATGACAACTCAGTAATCCCGACTCCGCCAGCCCGTCAAATTATATTTCACGATATCGGTTTCGTTAATTAAAAACGAGCAATTAATATACGATCACGTGTAGGAATTTTTTTCGAGTCCATCCGAATATTGTTGGTTGTCTTAATTAAAATGTTTTTCGGGTCGATCTTAATTTTAGACGATCACCAGAAATCAACTATCTTGAACAAATTTATAGAGATCGATCACCAGTAGAACTAATGACCACTTAAGGTATTGTTTAAAGTTATTACTTAAATCACAAGCTTACTGATGGAAGTTACAGTTTGAACTATCAATCAATCAATCAATCAATCAATCAATCAATCAATCAATCAATCAATCAATCAATCAATCAATCACTCAATCACTCAATCAATAATCAATCACAATAATCAATCAATCAATCAATCGATCGATCGATCAATCGATCAATCAATCGACCGATCACTCGGTCAATCGATCGATCGATCAATCGATCAAGTGATCGATCGACCGATCACTCGGTCAATCACTCGATCAATCAATCACTCGGTCAATCAATCACTCGGTCAATCAATCACTCGGTCAATCAATCAATCAACAAATCAATCAACAAATCAATCAATCAATCAATCAATATCTATCTATCTATCTATCTATCTACATATATATCTATCTACCTATATATCTATCTCTGTATATCTGTCTATCTACTTATCTATATATCAATAAATAAATAAATCTATAAATCAATCAATAAATATATCAATCAATCAATCTATCTATCTATCTATTTATCTCTTTTTATATCTGTCTATCTACCTACCTACCTATATGTTTATCTATCTATATCTATCTAATATACTGACTTCCTGAGGCATTGGTACTACTATTGACTATCTGCAGCACTTATGTTTAAACCAAGACTCAGGTGTATATTTCATCTTTCACGTCGCCTCATTAAATAAGACGTTGATCGATCCATTTGAGTCAATCGTGTTAACAAAATGGCCGTAAAACAAGATTTAGTACATTTTTTTACGAGGGAAATCTACGATTACATCACGGACACTTTGGGAATACGTGCCAGCCCAAAACACAGATTATAAATTCCCATTGGAATAATAATAAATATGACATTTTCATACTTATATCGAATTCACGATAACAGATTTTAAATGAATGTTTGCTCCGACAGTCCTTTCTGCACAATGGTGAGTGCTGCCCTCTATGTTTATAAGACTGAAGTAAAACCCTCAGCCGTTAATAGTAAGTGATATGTTTCTCGGAGAATCTGTACCATTATGATACGCTGATGATGCAGGCAAAGGTTTGATGGAAACGTTATGATTTTTGAGCTTTTCGACGTTACAATGAATATTTTGCTGTATGACAAAGTTATCCGTTTGATGTTGTGGCATGCCTAATATGAACTAAAATGATACACTGTCAATATTTGTTACGCTTCTCACACTATTGTTTTATATATAAGACTCATATTTGTTTATTAAATTATGTCTCCCCCTAGATGGATATTTTTAATTAACCAGACGATGAACATAAGAAAATTGTTTAGTGAGGAATGAGTAACATGAATACTATAACAAATAAAAAATAATAACAATTACTATAACAAATAGCTAATAACTAATAATTAATAACAAATAACAATTAAAGAAAAATACATAACAATAGAAAATAACTATAACAAATAATGGTTGAAAAGAAAAACCCAACTAGTTCTGACGTTTGGTTTAGCTAATTTTCAAAATCAATAAAATGATTAAATAATTTTAATAAATGTTCATATAATAATAACAATTGCTGATTAATAAATTGTTATTATAACTTTATTCCGGATCATAATAAAAAATATAAACAAGCTACATTTCAAATAGTATAAAGCATAAACATGAACTTTTTTCCAGTGATGACACAAAGAAGATGCGTATATTATGTCATAATACATTGTAATATTGAATTACCAGACATAGCTTAATTTTTCGTGAAGCTGTATCACTTTTTCCTGAGCTCGATTTTGCGGGAAGGTAAACACATTGACACAAATATACAACTGACAACAAAAGCGTTGCCAATCATCACTCGTAAACATCAGAATACCTGTCCTGTGTAATGGAGAAGAGATTTGTTGACGTCAGACGGTAAGAAGAGATCACTTCAATATTAATTAGCTCACGAATTTGATGTAGATGGAAAGACTGATACAAACAACAAGACCATAACAACAATAACAACAGTAACAAGAAGATCAACAACAACAACGACAGTAATAATAATAATAATAATAATAATAATAATAAAAGTAGCAATTACACCAAAGACAGCTGGGTAGAAATAGATGATAAATAATTTTTTTAAATTATTTATTTTAAATCAAGAATACCATAATAAGAAAAAAATGAAAATACGAAAATAAATAACATTACTAAAAACACGAAGATGAATAAAATGATAACTGAATGTTTTAATATAATTTCTAACATAAGAAGGTGAGATAAATAATCAACGTTACCGTTCTTCATAATAATATAGTAATTAATAAACTATGTGTTATTATGAAAAACTCACTTAATTAACAATAATAACTTAACTATCACAAAACAACATTTGATTAAACTAGGTCACCATAAAAATGTCCCTTTCGACATAAAGGCAGATATAAAATGATATTCCTGTTCATATTCGATGTGACATGATCCAATCAGTTTAGCTATGAAGTCATACGGGATGTATTATAACCTGCGACATCATCGGAATATAGACAAGTTGATGTCACCGATCTATGTTCAGTTTTACGCGACTTCCTGTTGTGACGTCAGACTGCCCGGATATGTTTTAGTAAATGGAATATATTTGCTGGAATAAAAATACGGTAAATCGCGTGAATGAGGAATCTGGTTGTATTAATGGAAATATTTTCTGCATTTCCTATATCCGATACGAGGTAGATAAATTGATTAATTTCGTGAAAAAAAAAAACAAAGCGTCAAACCAAACCACGTGGAGAAGGGGAAAACCCCAAACTAAATGAACATGTAAACAATCAGAAAAACTTCAATAACAAACATAATACTAAAATGTTACAGGACAACATTTACTGATTGCTCGTTATCAGCAATTGTAACCTGAAATTGTATATCGTGTCTACTTCCCAAAAACAACAACAACAACATCAGCAAAATCAACAAGAAAACCACCACCACTACCACAACAACAACAACAACAACAACAACAACAGTACTAACAACAACATTCAAACAACAACAACAACAACAACAACAACAACAACAGTTCTAACAATAACATCCAAACAATAACAACAATTACGGCTGTTACTACTACTTCATAATACTAATTAAATGTAAAATGTAAATGTAAATTGTAAATGTTGCTGTTTTACGGTCACTTTTGTGCACACGGTAGGGTAAATGGGCCGAGCGACCTCCAAAGGTAATGAAGCGAAGTTAAAGATGAAACAACCTTCTGATATAATCTGGCCGATATTTGAACTCGGGTGCTATAGATCTGTGGCCAACCGCGCTACCAGTTAGGGCATGCAGACGTCCAATTAATTAAACAGCTATAATTATTGTAATAAGTTTAATTCTAAATCGTTGTACAAATGTAGATAACGTATCATTATTAAATATTTTAATTAAACCAGTAAAAACTAGAGTATAATCCTACCTGTTGTTAATTAATATAATTAATATAGATATTGAATGAAGCCCATTATGAGCTAGATGTAATACTGCCGCAATTTGTAATATAACAGGCACGATGCTTAGTGTCTGAATATAATAAATAGAACAACAATTTGACTGAATTAAAAAGTGGATTGTTAAAATCGTAAAATTGTCTGGCAGTGAGGTTAGCCACTCATGACACACACACGCTGCCGAACGCACACACACACACACACACACACACACACACACACACACACACACACACACACACACACACACACACACACACACACACACACACACACACACACACACACACACACACACACACACACACACACACACACACACACACAAGTTTAGTTGTATATATAATTCACCTTAGTTGTTTGTGGGAGTAGAATTATCTTTCCCATGTCCAATTATGTCCAGTCTGTACTATGACATTCAAGGCTAACTTTAGTCTCCTTGTCATTAATAAAACCCTATATTATAATTATAGTTTGTATAGCAGACATTAGGTCTGATTTGAAAATGTCAATATATAGAACGGCAATTCCGCCATAACGGTCCTTAAGGCGCCGGAAAAGGACGAGTAGGTCATAGTATTTATTGGTTTGTATGTTTAGAGGTATTTTACCCTCCCGCAAATATCACAAGGCATATTATGCTGCGGTTGAGAAAGTTCCGTTTTCTATGGTGGAGACCATATTTCCCATATTTCCCGGTCTCTGCATTCAAGAAAAATTGATCTAGAGTATATTTCGTGCACTATTTGCGTCTTTGGGGGACGCCGTTTAGATGTTTGGCCTGGTTATCCACATTTAAATGACTGTAGCAGACAAGTACGCTCTTAAAGATTTCTTGACTCAGAAAAAGAAACACTGCATCCATCTCGGAGGTTTCCCTGGGGGTTTGGGGTGTTTTTTATAACAAGTTTACTTGTATATAAAAATTTACCTTGGTTGTAGTGGGAATAGATTTATCTTTTCCCAGGTCCAGTTATGTCGTTTGTACTATGACATTCAAATTACTCTAATCTGCTTGTCATAAATAACATTTAAGAACTACAATAGTTAGAATAGCATAAATTAGGTCAGGTTTGAAAATATAACATAGTTCAAACAGTACGAAGCTATGACCGTAAACGGTCTGCTTCAGCGCAGATGTCAGTCTTTTAATAGCAATTAAGCTAAATAGTTTTAATAGTAGTCGCTTCGTGACGCCTGCCCTTTGTAAAAACTGATCTTTGAAGACAGTAACAGTTGGGTTATATAGTTTATATAGTATTGCTTTGAAGAAAGATACAGCAATTGAAAAATAGCTATAAATAGGGCTGCTTAGATAATTAAGCTAAATATTCTCACTACTGCCGTGATCTGACTTGGGTGTTTTATACCCAAACTCCACGGCTGTAGGTGATTCGTATTTTGATTTTGCTTGGCGGCTTAAAAAAAGGACTGGTGAGACATTACACATGTCTCAGCAAGAAAAGTCGCCACTCTGGATTCAGTCCCCTGAAGAAACGTCCAGAGTTTGAATTCACGTTTCGAGATTCTCTGTGCCTGTGCCTTATAATACACAGCTAAAACACACACATATATATGCAGACATTCTGTGGAACCTGATGAAGACTTGAATAGGTCGAAACCGGTCGTTGCTATTGGGTTGAGTCGTGTTATATCGCTGCTATTAGTATTAATCTGAATTTATTCTGATTTATGCTTATATTATTCACACATTATTCATACTGTGTATTAATATTTTATTTTTCCATTTTAGGCTTAATCTTTCTTGGTCGTAGTGTTCGACACAAAGCCTGGTTTTGTTTTAATCATAGTTTTTTTAATATTTAGATTATCCTCTTCTGGATTATTTTAGAAATTTGTTTTTTTCTTTCATTTTTCTCTAATTTTAACGGTAATTAATTATATTTCAATTAAATATTTAAAACAAAATCAGTTTGGAGTTATAATTGTTGTTTGAATGAAAGTATAACACCTGTGCCAGCGCTTTAACTATCTTTATAAAACACACACACACACACACACTCACACACACACACACACACACACACACACACACACACACACACTATATATATATATATATATAATTCGGTTCACGATAAAATTCGACAGTTTCAATTGCCTCCTCTTGACTAATGTAGTAAACACAGTTTATTTTATATGTTATTGACACATCACAATAACTACGATATAACTGTGACAAATAATAAATGATATTCTATAAGATATGGTGACACAATGGAAATTATGTGTCACACATACATTAGATGACATATGCGTTATGTGTTACATTAAATGAGATATTAAAGCATCATTTGTTGTCGTGGCCGAGACTAAAACGCCGATTTAAGTTTCTTTCCAGAATCACGGAGTAAGACTTGTATTTTTTCTAACTGCTGCTACATATATTCTCACACATTTCAGTGACCTACATCGGTCAAAACACAACTAAAAGGTAGGATTTGTCAAGGTGACATTGTATCAGTTGCCGCTGTATGTCTGCCAGCTTAAATTGTTTCGGCATTGTGTCTTAAATCATAGCATCCTTAGTGGTGAATGAATCGTAGAGTTCGTTTTTCTTCTTCTGTATGTATACGGTGGATGGATTTGTGAACTGCACATTGCAAATTATGTATGCACGAATGTATGAATGTCTGCTTACAGGAAAATACCTTTCCTTCTCCATTGATCATAAAGTTTATCTATCTATCTATCTATCTATCTATCTATCTATCTATCTATCTATCTATCTATCTATTCTATCTATCTATCTAGCCTGTCTGTAAATCTATCTGTCAGTCTTTATGTTTATATTGGGTGTAAACACCACGCACGCACACAACATATATATATATATATATATATATATATATATATATATATATATATTTTTTTTTTCCTTCTTGTCGTACATATCTATATTATACAGGTAGATAAAGGATTATGAAGTTTGGAAATAATAGCCTTCAGTTACTTAAAAAAACAATAAAAATAATTCAAAACTATTGATTAATTAATTTAGAAATTAGTATAATTCGATACCATCATATTAGCTATCAACTCTGTCTGTCTATCTGTCTATCTGTCTCTCTCTCTCTCTCTCTCTCTCTCTCTCTCTCTCTCTCTCTCTCTCTCTCTCTCTCTCTCTCTCTCTCTCTCTCTCTCTCTCTCTCTCTCCCGCCCTCCTCTCTCTTTATGTCTGTCTGTCTCCATCCCCCCTCTCTCTCCCTCTATCCCCCTCTGTCTATGTCTGTCTGTCTGTCTCTTTCTCTCTCTCTTTCTCACCCGCCCCTCTTCTCTCTTTATGTCTGTCTGTCTCTCCCCCTCTCTCCCTCTATCCCCCTCTGTCTATGTCTGTCTGTCTCTCTTTCTCTGTCTGTCTGTCTGTCTCTCTCCCTCCTCTCTCTCTTTGAGAGTTATTATTTCAAACATCCTACATTATCACATGCCACTTTTCGATACAATGTCAGATATTAAGACATGACAACAGTGACAGGATCCTACGTAAGTCCTTTGGCTCACCAAGGATTCAGAAAATCCGTCGTTATCCCGAAGAAGGACTTTATTAATGACGCCATTAAGACGGCGACACACTGCTACCCTCGACGACTTCCGGTCATACCGACCTACAAGGCAACAGGAAGTAGACAGTCACGGAAATACTTTGAATCGAAGTTAGTACAGGACATAATCAAGTTGACACTCGATACAAAGGTACGCGTGCATGTTTGTGTGTGTGTTTGTGCATTTGTTTGTGTGTTTGTGTTTGTGTGTGTGTGTGTGTGTGTGTGTATGTGGGCGCGTGCGCGCGAACTGCTGATTGGATGAATCTTAGTAACCCGTAAAAAGATATTTCACAATAAAACTATCTTTGTGCCTTTTATATATGTAAATGTGTATATGTATGAACGTACATGTTTATGGGATGTCTCCGTCATTGTCTAAGTATAATGTATTCGATCATGTAGAATTTAATACATTTTGTATCTTTAAAAACCATGAAAATGCACTTATTCGTCTACGGATATAACCACAGTCCGCTTTATGTTAGAGCTGTAGAGATGTTGATATGTTCTCTGTGTGACGTTTGCTGACGTTCACGAGCAGTTAAAAGCGATCCTAGAAAACGTTCGCAACCTGACGAACTGAAACGTGTCAGGTTCCTCTGGCGAACTAACAGTAACAGCCAATAACAGCCGATAATAGCCGATAACAGCCTATAACAGCCGATCGGGTTAATGGCAGTGACGTGTTGTTTCGCACAGCGCAAACAATTGATGCATTTAGCGAAGACAATTTTAATACTAAGTACTTTACCATAGACACGTGACGGGGCTATGAAAGTGCACGTGACACTAATTGCGATATAACATGGGCGCCACTGGCCGCCATTTTATACGGGAGACGAGCCACCTAACAACAAAGTAAACATATATACGGCCGAATAGCACGAGCATTACCGAGGTGTTGGTGGCTTCGAACCGAGAACCTCTCCTTTGTTGGTCAATCACTGTGCGCTATATTCACAAAATTTTAAAACCGATCAACCAATCAGATCCTTTATTGTCGAGTGACTAAACCCCCCCCCCCCAATAGCAATCACAGAAGAGTAATACGGAAAGGTCAATATCCGATTCATCACGAATGACGTCACAATCGAGTGTTTTACGCCATAACAACAACAATAATAATGTATATTTAATAAAGCGCCCTTACTAGCAGGAGCCATTCAAAAGCGCTGTACAAATAATTTGTAACCAATGTAGTTTTTGAAGAATTGACATGATATGATCATACTTTCTAGTATTTGTTATACACTGAAGTGCGTCATCTCATGTGGTCAGCTACCCACGGCGTAATGAACTGTGAAAGCCCTGGGAAGGTTCCGACTGTTACAGAGATTCGAACCGACGATTGAACGACTTTAACAGCCACAACACCGATACTCTCTTCGCTTGTTGGAATCAAATCACGATCGTAATTAATTAAACATTATGTATATTCTTTATTATTAATAATATAATAATACATTTTTATTTCAGACTCTCAGTCCATAGTGATACAATATAAGTAATAATTATCACAGTAAAAAAAAAGAGATTATGTACAACATCAGGCAGGTCATTTTACATAACATCACATTAAATAACAAGCAAGTTATCAGTGGGGCATAAACATAATTAAAACAGAGGATAAACTGAACATTAAACTGATATATTAAATCAGTAGCCCCAGATAAGGGAAGACAACGTAAGAGAAGATAAAACAACACTCATAATAATACTCTTTGAACTGGACTGAAGCCTATGGATAAATTTGTGATATGTTTCCTTTGTAATTCACCAAAGACAGGTATGTCATATTGAACAAACAATTTCACTTGCGCTACAATGTTTATCCATTTTCATTAGTCACCTAAGGCTATAATTATAGCCTGCACATAGTTTTTTCATAAGGGTTTCAGAAGAATCATACCAGAATTGTGTACAGTATATTATTATAATTAGTTTATATTTAACTCGCCTCTTTAGCCACAGGGGTAGAGCGTGAGACTATTTACCTATGGCTATGGTCATTCTGTGCAGGAGGTCGCAGGTTCGCCCCTCGGCCGTGCCACTATAGTAGGAGGAGTTTTTCATCCAGCCAGACAACTGGCAAGGTTTTCTCCACCGAATATGACATATATTATAAATTCTAGAATTCAGAAAGAAAGCAACTAAAAACAACCATCTAACCGGTAAATAGACCCCCCCCCCCGTAAAACAATAAATAAGACGACAATGTTCGAGTCCTCATTCTTGGTCTGTTTGGAAACGAGCCATAGCCGAGTTTTGGCGGCAATGCCCGATCTTAGCCGTTCTTGGCCGATCTTAGCCGATCTCTGGCGGTGATATAATCTCTCCGGCGCGCGAAGACCAGACGTCCCATTCAACGCCTGGTCGCTTCCACCAATGGCGAGCCGCTTAAGGCCGCAGACGGACTATTGTTAACAACAATCCGGAGCGACAACCGCCGACTTTTGTGGCCATTGGTAACAAACAGACTGCACGCCGACTCCCCCCGTTGATGATGACTCTGGCTAACAAACGGTTTCGGCCGAAGTTAATATCGTAACCGGCGAGAGCGAGAGAACTATTCGAGGTACGAAAATCCGCTCTGACACTCTCCCGAACGTGCCGCGTTCGAAGGGTCCGGAAACGGAAGCGACCCGTTCCCAAATCTCTTCCCCTCTGTTTTGTTTGTTTGTTTAGATCGAACGAATTTCGGATTCTTGTCAAGTTCTTCTTCTCTTCCAGAAGTTCGTCGTCAAGAGCGGTGGTAGTCCAGTGAATAAACTTTCCGGCAGACGGCGCTGCGCACCGAGTCCGACACCGGAAGCGGCCCAATCGATGGAGCGGAAGTTCATCAACGACGCTGTGGTCGCCGATCGGCAGCGAACCCGCTACATAGACACGCTGCTGCCGAAGTATGACGCGTCCCAAGATCGGTACTGCGCCGATTACTTCAGCAAGCCCTTTATCCGGGTCCAACTGAAACAGAAGAAATTCAGAGAGTTTCCGGTCACCACCTGGAGAACGCGACCGTTCACGCCATTGTTGCCGAAGGTACACCGGAAGGATCTAAGCGAACTCACGTACGGCGTACAGAAGCCTCGAGTTATCAGGGAGTCGTACAACTTGGCCCAGTACGATCGCATGTTGTATCAGGTCAGTGAATGGGGTGAAATATTGCGGTGTCGGAATGGGGGGTGGGAGGGGTAGCGAGGTCGGTCGGATTAATTAATTTCCCGCTGGCCCCTACCGACGAGGCATACTGATTACTAGAGAAACATCCACCAAACACGGGTAATGTTGCGATTCGAACTCTGACGATAAAGTTTGGACCACGGCGGTCTACGAACCGCACCACGGGAGTGGCCGGTATTACCTCGGTAGAGATGCGGACTAAAATGTTTGGCAGACTCTCGATTCGATTTACCGATTCGCGGCTAATATTTGATCTGTGCGAATTATCCGCGATTTCGTTATAAGCGAGTAGTAAGTTTGAGGAGTCGAATAATAATTTATCATGGATCATTATATTCCTTTAATTTACAGCGAACCCACTCCCCCCTCAGTTAACATCTTTACGTGGTCATTCCTGAAGGATGTTTCATCCGATACCTCGCCTCATTACCTTTGGAGTTCGCCCAACCCAATCAGTCTCCCTCTTGCACAAACCAAGCCGTAAAACATCAAGCATCCCCCCCCCCGGATGAGTTAGCTATATGATAACTCCTGGATGTATCATTTTATTAGCTTATCTCTCTCTTACAAGTCGTCCATCAATCATACGTCGTTGATATAATCGGTGCACTCGTCGTTGTCATGACATCAAGCTCAGATTTATATCGTAATATTTAGTTTCAATGCAAATTACTCTACGATGAGCCAGTGCTAGTATCGTTTAGCCTCGCTGTTTGTTTTACCTCCAGGCATATGGCCAATACTATAGTCCGCAGTGAGTTGAGATAACCAGCTATTACTTTTTGCATTGATGGATGAAACATCCCCTAGATGATGATTGATGTTTTACGACCACTTTTGTACACATGGTAGGCTAAATGGGCCGAGCGATGTCGACAGGTAATGAAACGAAGTTAAAGATGAAACATCCTTCAGATATGCCCACGCCGATATTCGAACACGAGAGGTAGTGATCTGTGATCCAACAGGCTACCGTTAGACCACGGAGGCGCCCCCTAGATGTAGATAATAATTGAATTTTATGGGACCACTAAAGGACCCATATTTTACTATATTACTAAACACAAGAGTGTCTCGTTCTCGTAGAATCAAGTGAATTGAGTCGATACGATCCTGAATAACTGAACACTTACATCTTCCTGGATCACCTATCTGTGTAACTCGTTGGTACTGATATTAACTTTAACAGCAATCATAACAAGAACATCACCATTGGCTGACATTTAGAAAGGTACAGCTGTAGAGAGGTACAAGGCGATCTCTAGATCGGTACAGCTGATATCTATAGCGGTACAGCTGATATCTAGAGAGGTACATGTTATGCCTAGTTAGGTACAGCTGATATCTAGACAGGTAGAGCTGATATCTAGAGAGACAGCTCTACTCCGAACCAATTCAAACAGTCGCTTAAATGATACTATTCGATCCAGAACGCACGCACGCACGCACGCATATATATATATATATATATATATATATATATATAAAAGGCTCTATCACTTGTCAGTTATATTTTGCTGATCTATACAGTCTAGAGCCATCCTCAAACTTCCCGGGGAGAATACAAATGTGACAAATTGTATGTCTACAATAACTGAGACGTCTTGTCGATATCAGGACATATTCATTTAATGAGCATATATGGCTCAATTAACACGAACGGAGAAGTTGCCATTTTAATCTTCCACACTACCGAATGGCACAGTTCGGTTTAAAAGCATTCGAAATAAGGGAACGCCATTTTCTCTGATCTAACTGAAAACATCTGACAAGACGGAGTTGTTCTTAGGAAAAGTCGATATCTAGAGAGTACAGATGATATCTAGAGAGGTATAGGTGATATCTAGAGAGGTATAGGTGATATCTAGAGAGGTATAGGTGATATCTAGAGAGGTACAGGTGATATCTAGAGGAGCATAGGTAACACCTAGAGAGGTACAAGTGATATCTAGAGAGGTATAGGTGATATCTAGAGAGGCATAGGTAACACCTAGCGAGGTACAGGTGATATCTAGAGAGGTACAGGTGATATCTAGAGAAGTACAGGTGATATCTAGAGGAGCATAGGTAACACCTAGAGAGGTACAGGTGATATCTAGAGAGGTATAAGTGATATCTAGAGAGGCATAGGTAACACCTAGAGAGGTACATGTGATATCTAGAGAGGTACAGGTGATATCTAGAGAGGTATAGGTGATATCTAGAGAGGCATAGGTAACACGTAGATAGGTACAAGTGATATCTAAGGAAAAAACTAGAAGGAATTTTGACGACTTAGTTTCGTAAAATTTCCTTATTTGTTTATTTTCTCGTTTGTTATCATAAGTTAAGACTTATTTAATATGCAATAGTCAAATCATTTGGTGACGTCATCGAATCTTGACGTTGATGTCATACGTCATGTTTGTTCGGAATTATGACGTAAGCTTGTTAATGTCTGATGTACACTAACGACCATTATTTGTTAGTTATTAGTTGATGTTACCTGTTTGTTTGATGCGTATATCTGGGAAGAGGATGAGTTACCCTCCCTCTCCCCCCTTTCCAACTTCAAGGTCAGGGTTCGAATCAGACTCACACACGTATTGGTGGGACGGTATATAGAGTTGTCCGTTGGCCTTATGCTGCAAGTGTGCTCACTCACTCACTCACTCACTCACTCACTCACTCACTCACTCACTCACTCACTCACCACCACTCACTCACTCACTCACTCACTCACTCACTCACTCACTCACTCACTCACTCACTCACCACTCACTCACTCACTCGCTCACTCACTCACCACTCACTCACTCACTCACTCACTCACTCAATTGTATGTGTGCGTGTAATGTGTGTGTGTGTGTGCTTGTGTGTGTACATGTGGAGAGAGAGAGACAGAGAGAGAGAGAGAGAGAGAGAGAGGGGGAGGGAGAGACTATTAAAGGATTAACTGTATTACATTCAAACACATTTCTTCAATATCAGTTCATTATAATTTGTTATTTTATTCGTTTACGTGTTTACTTCAAGTGGCTTTAATTACAGGTTTATCTTGAGCATAATTCTATTGCATGATATATATATATATATATATATATATATATATATATATATATATATATATATATATATATATGTGTGTGTGTGTGCGTGTGCGTGTGTGCAACGTTAAATACAAATTTAAGCTAAATGGTATTCCTCTAATCTTCACACTGTAAGAAACACGAATACCGTTTCCACATCATCTGGGTTCAAGTTGATCTTGAAGGGTGTTTCATCTTTCACTTCGCCTGATTACCTTTGGAGGTTGCTCGACCCCTTTGCCTCACATGTGCATAAAGGTAGCTGCAAACCAGTAACATTTCATTGATGTAAAAGAGGGTGGCTCGTCTTTGGGAATTTTGTGCTCAGCTATAGATACGGATTTCTCTGTATCAGGAAGAAAACCCACCAAGATACTTGAAGTAAGAAGACATATACCGGCAGTCGTTCAGAACTGCTTATCTAGTGTTCTCCTCGGTTTTCCCATTCTGTCCCACTTCTGAAATTTCTTCACTGGCTCCCTGTTCAATCTCGCATCATTTTCAAACTCTGTACCATTGCCTATCAAACTCTATTCTGGAGAACGTTCATATCTATTTTTCGTGCTTTCTTTAGCACCCAAGCCCAGAGAGCTCTGTTCGTCTGGTATTCACTTGTTGTCTGTTCCATGGGTTAAAACTCATGATGGGACTCGTGCTTTTTCAGTTGCTGTCCCTACTCTTTGGAATTCACACCCTGAACATGTTAATAATAACATTCTACAGCGCCAATATCCTCGAAAATAATCAAGCTCAGTGGCGCACCTAGTGGAGGGTTAGGCAAACTCATAGTCAGGGTATGATTCAAAGAGCATAGTTTCTTTCCGTCACCATTTGAAAACTCACCGTTTCAGACTCCCTTATCCTTCCTAAGTTTCCTTTCCATCTGATCATTTATTGATGAACTTTGAATTGTACCCGAACTATGAGTTTGCCCATCACCTGAACTAACCACGGAGTTCGATTCTTTTCAAAGATATTGGCGCTACATACATAAACACACACACACACACACACACACACATAGGCGCTTTAATTTAGATCCCACCACACCTAACTGCATATACTTAGGGACGCTAAATTAAGCGTGAATGAACGTTCCCTTAGTGATGAACGGAAACGTATGAGGATTAGCTGTTAGGTTCGAGTAAATCGTAGTATTTACTCAGGTTTGAGACGATATTTCGTTCTAGTCCAGTAATAATCCATTGTGCGGTATTGCTACTTTGTTTTTATTTTAGTTTAATCGCTTTAGTGAGTCCATACTGAGTTAGTGTACATTCTCTTTGTTATGAACAAACTGTAATGTTTGTGAACACGCTGAGGCTATATATAGGGCTTGAATTTTCATTTCGGTTAGAGAAGAACTTCGACGCCAGACCAGTCGGACGTGTATCGATATAGGTAGGATTTATTCAGTTATTCGAACCCAGAATAAAGCTGAGGTCAGCATCTGAGGTGTCGAAATGCTTTATATACAGGTTTCTTTTGGACCACAGAAAATTACTGTTGAATGTAAACTGTGGTGTCAAAATAGTTTATGATATGCATGTAGCAAGTCACCATTGAACCACACGCACGTGTTGTTTGTTGCGAGCTGTGGTATCAAATGGTATGTTTTTTACGTGCTTCCGCTTTTTGTACGTAGCCTGCATGTAGCCGCTTTCCTGTGGGCGTGACATATTTGTCGCGTACGAAAAGCGAATTAGCTGGTTCCCACAGGCTGATGAGTAGACCAGACACATGCTTAGGTATACGCACACATTTATCAATATGTGGAGGTATGGAACATTTTATTTTTAGATTAATGTATGTATAGTTGTATTTAGATTTATGGAGGTAGGTTTCGAAGGATGTTTAGATATGTTGATGCTCTGTGCCTGTTGCCTCTTACTATGTACCCTAAAACACACACGCACACGCGCGCGCACACACACACACACACACACACACACACACACATCCCCCCACACGCACACACAAAAAGTAGCCGCCCCTGTTGTTTCAGGGCCCTGACGAATCGTCCAGAGTTCGAATTCGCGTTTCGAGATTCTATATTCCAGTGCCTTAATCCACACTGCCAAAACGCACTCCGAACCATTACCGTGCTCTGCATATCTGATGACCTATGACCGCTAAGAAATGCCTATCATCGACACTATATAATAGCTCCACGTCGTACCGAGATTAGTCACATAAGATTCGAGATAATACCCTATTATGATGACCCCCTACAGTCATCAATATCATATAATTATCTCCTTTGGTTTTGACTCACCTGTAAACGAGCGACCAGCCGTGAAGATTCCAAATAACGCCTCGAAGATACGATAAGTTGAATAGCTCAGATCACAATTAGATAAAGGTCAACGTATGGTGTTTAGTTCAGATACGATTGTCGGTCGAGTCTCGGATATTAAGGACATTATATAAACATTGCGGTGTTTACATCTACCGGCGTTTTAGCACTTGGGCGATATTATGTTAGATTACTCGGCGTGCTCCTGCCGTTAATCCCTCGCCATTGTTCTCTTGGTAAATTGTTATCTTGAAAAAAAAGCATGTTTTCGTTGCTACTACGACGCTTATATTAATTAATGCTTTGTGCTACAAAACCTTTATCAAAGATAAGTCTTCAAGTACAACATTTTATATCTATAGGTGAGTGTATTTCTAAATTGTCGGGTTGTATATATATATATATATATATATATATGTGTGTGTGTGTATATGTATATGTTTGTGTGAGTGCACATATATATATATATATATGTGTGTGTGTGTGTGTGTGTGTAAAACGTTCATCGTCAATATTACCGATACCAGTCTTCTGGAATATTGTCATTTGTCATTTTATTGGTGAACTTGTGAAGCATTATGAAAAACCAGTTATTGCTTCACTCACGAATAAAAAAATAGACATCTATAGTGACGTTATGATGGACTAATATACCAGAAGCTTGACGAAAATACTTCGCTAGATGGCGCTGATATGCAACTAGATCGTAGATTGCCATTCTGAAACAGGAGAGTTTATCTTTTTTGTCTGGGATTATAACGTATACAGTATTAATAACTCACTAATATAATCTGTTCAGTTATGGTAATATAATATAATGCGTGATCTGATTAATTAAGTAATAAAAACAGGTTGAAATATCTCTCAATAAGCCTAGAGCTAATTGTTTGTAAATAATAACAGCTGGATTAAAGTATGCATTTTCGGTTGTTTTCGGTCATTAAATATCTTTGATATAGAATGTGATGTTTTACAGATGTCCTCACACCCCAAGCTACAATCTAGTTCGCTCGCCCGTAACTACGAACCATTGTCGGTAACTCTAAACCATTGACCTAAAAGAAAACTAGACCGAACACTCGGTGGTGTTTGATTGGGCCACCATGACCAAACAGTGCTGACTTCCACTAGGGGCAAAAAACAACGCTGAAGCGGGTGCGCTTCGAGTTTTGAACCTAATAATACGGACATTTATTGTGATGTGCGTATTATAATTTTGTGTGCGCAGAGAATCTGTATTACTCCTGTCCTGTTATATGCCATGAAATATGTAAATGTCGTTTTGTTCCTTATACCTACCAATGAAAAGATATCCCATTTGTATTACTTCCACGACCATGGCTTATGCAACCATCGGCACAATAATAACTCACCAAGTTTATAAACCTGATTTTGCAGTCTGCGTTCCTGTTTTCCTCGACCGGAAGTTGGGACTTGTTTGCCATCAAATCCGCGGCCGTGTTCTTCCTGTACAATAACTCCATCTTAAATGTATTTACGGCAAAGGCTTCGGCATTAAATATTTTCGACTGATCAATCAATTCGTTCTTCAAATAAAATAATACAATACTAAAAAGAATAATTAAGAATCATTAACATACATATAGACAGAAATACAATTCCTGGCAGGTTAAAAAGTCTACGGGTTCATAATTATGGCTAAAATGGCATATTATCCGACATAGTGATTTATCCTTTCAGATATTTTAACATTTTCCTTCATGAGTTTGTAAAGCGTGTTTTCAACCAATCCAGGTGTGTGTGTGTGTGCGTGTTCAAATCATAGTATGGTATACTATATTGCATATAAACAATATCTATGGCAGTCATTCATTAACTATGACATACAAAACAACATCATGTCATGTGCTATGAGAGTAATCCAATCTAGGACATGCAATGTTCACGAGGATCATATTTTTAGCTATCACTGATGATGATTCTGTGTCAGTAGATATTTATCAGTGACAGAGTAGATTACAAAACAACGGTGGGAATATGTAAAACATCTAAATAACAAATATAGTTAACATGATTACTGATGTTTGGGATATGAACACTAATTAAGCTAGTGACATCTGGCGGCAGGATTTAGAACTATAACAATCAGGTCGTAAACACGACCCGTTCCTTTTCAGTGTGTACGCGAGATTTGTCTGTATATTGTAACGATCATTGCCGGTGATAATACTCCACGATTCCAACAGTCAGTAAAGGAAAATGAAAGATAAGGTGATATTTAGTATATTTTTAATCAAAGGAGACTGTTTAGTAAACAAAATAGATTAAATTGGTATTTGTATGTGGTAATTCGCAGAACACATTTCCCGTGTACAAGCGGATTGCCTTGTTCCTAGAGAAAGTTTACATATAGGCGGTGGGTTTCCTGATAGTGTTTCTTCAATACTCATCTTTGGCCATTTATAATAATATAAAAAATGGAGAAGGCAGTTGTAATACTATCATTTTATCAGGACAATTCAGAGATATCTTCAACGATTTGTTTTATTTGTGGTAATTTTTCGTGTATAACGTTCGCCATCATCTAGCAATAGACCCATGGCGCGTGCGTACGTCAGTGATAATGTGCCGGCATAGATGCCATAATTCTAATAAACAAACGGGTGTGCTATTTGAATCGAAAATACTCACCAAATCGGAGACATATTGTGTTACTCAAAAGTATTGATTGGTAGGGCAATAATCAGGCACTGATATATTGCATTTGTGTATTAATTCACGTGGATTAACGCGAACGATGAATTGATTTTAAAATGTAAACAAACCCCGTCTGTCGCCATTTCAATTTTCAAGCGATAACCGATACTAGCGGACTTCGCTAAAGAGATACTTATTCTAATTTTTTCACTTTGTTGACAGTAACAACATTTAATAATGGAATATGCTGAATAACAAGAAACTAATCTATTACTAGAAGTATTTTCCTATCTGAATTCCAATTGCATTACGTAGTAGATCGTTGTTCAAATCGAGATGTTCAGAATAGGAATCCGGCCCACATTGAAAACCATGAAACTCCGCCTCGGCTCTTCTGGGCTGTATCCGGCGGTGACCCGAAGTGTAAAGGCCAGCGAAAATTAGTTGGCAAGATCTATTAGGATATATATTTCCGGTAATATTCGGTTATTAAAAATATTTTTTAATGTTTACGTACATTAATTTTAATTATGGCTCATTTTTAAGATCGCTATATTTAAACTTTGCATTGTGTGGGAACTTCAGTCTCCCAGAATATTAAAGCATTTATAATAGATCTACCAGAAGAAACCCGCGCCTCCGTGGTCTAGCGCTAGCATGTTAGACCACAGATCACTACCACCCGTGTTCGAATCCCGGGGTGGGCATATCCAAAGGTTGTTTCATCCTTGACTTCGCTTCATTACCTTTGGAGGTCGCTCGGCCCATTTAGCCTACCATGTGCACACAAAAGTGGTCGTAAAACATTCACCATCATCATCATCATCATCATCATCGTTAGCTGATGATGAAGTGTTTTGTCTCTTTATTATTTGATTTATTGTTTGTGTTTCTTATATAATAATCTAGTCAGATCTTCTAGAAACGCGAAATTAGAGGATTCGGTCGATAGATTGTCAGATAGATAAATACAATGGTTGATAAATAGATGGATAAATACATAGCCAGATAGATAGTTAGATAGATAAATAGATAGTTAGAAAAAAATATATAGATAGATATATAGATAGATAGATAATAGATAAAGATATTAGATAGAATAGATATATAGATAGATAGATAGATAGATAGATAGATACATAAATAGATAGATAGATAGATAGATAGATAGATTGAGAGTAAGATAGACAGACAGATAGTTAGATAGATAAATAGATAGCTAGAGAGATAGATAAATATGTAGAGATCGATCGATCAATATAAATAGATAGATAGATAGATAGATAGATAGATTGATTGATTGATTGATTGATTGACTGATTGATTGATTGATTGATTGATTGATTGATTGATTGATTGATTGATTGATTGATTGATTGATTGATTGATTGATTGATTGATTGATTGATTGATTGATTGATTGATTGATTGATTGATTGATTGATTGATTGATTGATCGATCGATCGATTGATTGATTGACAGGAACACTGACATAGATACACCAACAGATAGAAAGACAGACAGACAGAGAATGTTAAATATGTCGATATATAGTCGGCAGTTAATACTTGTATACATACAGGTTCGTGTACCTTAATGTATATACTTATACATTTATCTATTAATGTTGCTTATTGCTTAGAGACAGAGACGCGTACTTATGTAGACAGTTGTGCGTGTGTGCACGCGGGCGTGCGTGCGTGTGTGGGTGCGAGCGTGCATGCCAGAGAACCGGCCGAGACCCGTATTTGAAACACACTGCTAATAAGATGTAAAATTATCCCTCCTCTCAGAATGTCCTACAGCAAACAAAGAACGCTGCACAAAGGGTTCGATATTTTCTCACCAGCCATTTCTTCGCCTGACAATAATAGGCTTTTATTAAACGTCAAAACATTCAATTTTTCATCTGAAATATGCGCTTTATGATCCAAACTTTTTGCGGTGGATATTGTTTTGGCCCGATCAATAACCGGCTTCTGTAGTCGCCGAAGATTTGGCCAGTATCCGTTAATAAAGATGATTGATGTTTTACGGCCAATTTTGTACATTTGGTAGGCTAAATGGGACGTGTTGTTTATTGAAAGAAAAAGTTAAAACGTCAATTCGTATATCCTTGCAATGTCTGCATGCGAGAAAAGTAATTTTTGTTGACTTCAGGAGCAACAACAAAAATAACAACAACAACGATTAAATTAACAACAACAACTAAAATAACAACAACGACTAAAATAATAACAACGACTACAGTAACAACAACGACTAAGATAACAACAACAACGACTAAACAACAATAACAACAACGATTAAATAACAACAACGATTAAAATAACAACAACGACTGAAATAATAACGACTAAAATAACAACAACAACAAATAAAACAATAACAACGAATAAAATAACACCAACGACTAAAATAACAACAACGACTAAGACAACAACAACAACAAAGATAACAACAACAACAAATAAAACAACAACAACTAAGATAACACCAACGACTAAAACACCATCAAGGTCTAATATAACTACAACGACTAAAATATAACAGACCAGTATTTATCAATGCTATTCGCCAAAATTAACTCTGAATTATAGGATGAGATGACCGTAATATTTCTTATTTCTTCTCGGTTAATTTCTCGCTCATTTTATATCAGTGTGTTGTTTGTTTCGGCTTGTTAATTTGGTTTGTTAATTTCGGTTTGTTAATTTCGGTTTGTTAATTTGGTTTGTTAATTTGGTTTGTTAATTTCGGTTTGTTAATTTGGTTTCGGGTGAATATTGTCACAGACGTAGCTAATTTGGGAAATTGTTACCAGGCTGTGTGTTGGAATTCGGCTCACCCCCCCTCCGTTCGTGTAATTATGTATAGTACCTATTATAACACACACACACGCACACACACACACACACACACAATCAATCACAGATTACCAAAATTACTAGAATCAGATACGCCTTTTTAACATCACTGTACGGTGTTGATGTTGTTTTTGATGATGATAATAATTGTCAACTACTTCTATTTCCACCATCGCCACCCATCGCCACCTCCTCCACCACCACCTACCGGTACCACCCACCATCACTACGCACCACCTCCCATCATCATCATCACCATCATCACCCACCACCACCCATCACCATCACCACCACCACCAGCACTACTCCCACTACTACTATCACCGCCACTACTATTTCCATTAACGACTATTATCCTATTTCCAGAAGCCCAAACGTTATGGATCGGTCAGTGACCTGGAGTCCACATACCTCGGGAAATCTCCCAGAGACTCGAACGCTCGTAACAATCTCAGAGCCAGCGAGTCTAACCTATCCCGGTCGAAATTAGGACAGGCTCAGTCGTACAGCAACGTATCCCGCACGCGTAAGCCGAACGTAAACAAACAGAGCTACCGCCACCTGGTCAAGCCGACGCCACCTGTCGAGAAGCTTCGGCAACGAGAGAAGCGCTTCGTCAATGACGCCATCAGGTCGGAGAAACTTCGAACCAAATATAAGGATATGATCCCGCCCTATGACGCCACAGATGACAGACACACGGCTACCGGCAACATCGAGCCGGTAGATGGCAGCACCTAGTCCTGACCGGCTGACTGAGGCGATGTTTTACTGCAGGAGCTTTACACTTTTGACTCCATTTAGAAAGTGGTAGATGTCATTTGTTTAATATTTTATTATTGTGCCACATTTATATAGCATTCGTTCCATGTTATTGAATAACATATTCTAACGTGCTTTTTTATATAAAATTAAGTTCGAAAATTTAATATTTAAGTGTTTTATATATATATATATATATATATATATATAACACGTGTGTGCGCTTTCTCTCTCTCTCTCTCTCTCTACACACACACACACACACACACACACACACACACACACACACACACACACACACACACACACACACACACACACACACAATCATGCATACGTACGAACGTAAAACATTTGTATATAGATACATACAGACATACATACATATGAATTTATATACATAGCAGCGATCCGTCTCACACAAACAGAGATACATGCACAAACTGATAGATTTAGGTTTTCAGTTGCTTACTTCGTATATTTAAAGAGTACGAAAAATTTATTAAAGAGTATATATATATATATATATATATATATATATATAATATGTACTTATTACTCAAGTTGTGAATAAATTTGCTTAATCATCTCTCACGTTCACCGCACATGCGCATATCCGTCTCATTAACATATACATTTGCAGGGTATTACGTGCAAATTAAGTGGATCAAGTTTGTTTATTAAGTAGATATTAATTTTTCTTCTTATTCTTCTTTTTGCTGTTTAATTGGTTGTTGTTCGTGTGTTTTCAGTAACACGAGTCCCGTTATATTTTGGCGCTGTTTTGATGAATAAATAGTTAAAACTACGCTTTTGGTCATTTTAATTATATACAGTCTACGCGATGCGGTTGACCTGACCTACTTACATAATTCTATGGACAGCGTGATTTGTTTTCTCTCCTCAGCGATAATAGGCAACGGCGAGCAATATTCAAGTACACTGTACGTGTAGTTTGAGACTGAATAATAATAATAATAATAATTACAAAACTTCTTTTTGTTTGTGCGTGTGGGGGGATGTGTGTGCGTTGTATATATATATATATATATATATATATATATATTGTGTGTGTGTTTATGTATGTAGCGCCAATATCTTTGAAAAGAATCGAACTCCGTGGTTAGTTCAGGTGATGGGCAAACTCATAGTTCGGGTACAATGCAAAGTTCATCAATAAATGATCAGATGGAAAGGAAACTTAGGAAGAATAATGGAGTCTGAAACGGTGAGTTTTCAAATGGTGACGGAAAGAAACTATGCTATTTGATGACTTAACATGTTCAGTGAATGAATTCCAAAGAGTAGGGACAGCAACTGAAACAGCACGAGTCCCAGCATGAGTTTTAACCCTGGGAATAGACAACAAGTGAAAACAAGATGAACGGAGCTCTCTGGGCTTGGGTGTTAGAGAAAACATGAAAAATAGATACGAAGGGTCTCTATAAGAAAGAGTTTGAAGAGGTTTCAGGAGTGGAACAGAATGGGAAAACCGAGGAGAACACTAGATAAGCAGTTCTGAACGACTGCCGGTACAACTAGGTCGTGCTGGTTCAGTTGTGAAGTGGTGAATCGGAAACCCACACATTCTTGGTTCGAGCTCGGGAACTGGTTACGGATATTTACTTCTTATTTTTGGCGGTTGTAACATATCCTATCCCCGAGGGAGATATAAAGATGGTATCTTGTAATATAGATCGATGATCTGGGAAATAAAATGAGAAATAAATATTGCTTTTGTGTCAAATCGGAACTTATACTTCCGAAATATAAACCCCATTTCGCAAGAATAAGAGTTTTAGAATAACAGAATCAGGTGAAACACCCCACAAACGCAGATGGAGCTCAAATTCGATACAAAACTACTGTAAACACCCATACATTCGCGAACATAAAATGTCGGTGTTTTTGAATTTTTAAATATTATATTCGCGCACTTTCAATTTCACGCTTGACCGAGTTATGGGTATTAGCCGGTTTTTGGACCTCATGAAACTCGCGAAGTTAATGTCACGCGAATATTTTGGTTGTTACAGTACTGCTAACTGCTGGTTGGAAGAGATAGATATATTGATGGATGGATAGATATATAGACAGATAGATAGATAGATAGAGAGCTAGATAGAGAGATAGATAGATAGATAGAGATAGAGCGAGAGAGATTATAATCAGCTTGTTAGTGCACTGTGTGATAAATGATGCTTCGTTTCTTGTCCAATCAGTGTGAATCAAGGACATGAAAGTTCCCGTTGAGGACCTACGAGTCGATCATATCACCAGAATCTCTTTCAAAACCGACATTGGCGGCTAATGAAACAACACTTCCGTTTCAAAACTTTACAAATGACTTATAAATCCATTAATGGCGCGGCACCCTCAACTCTGTATACAAACCTGCGTCCATCAGGTCATCCTCCCAGTTACTATTATAGCTGCCCGTGTCTCGACTCAAGTGATACGATGATTGTACGTTTAGTGCAGAAGTTCTTAGTTGGTCGACGGAAACTGAGAAGAGCGCCGTCTGTGGATAAGTCTAATTGTGGTCTAATTTGACCTATTTAAAGATTCGTGTTCTAGTAAAATAGTTCCGATGGTTCAACAGCTTTTCCGTCAGCTTTAGCTAGATACTATTTTGGTTATCACCGTACTAGTAAACCTGTATGATTAAAATTTTAGCAGCAACAACAACAACAACAATAATAATAATAATAATAATAATAATAACAATGACGACGACGAAGACAACAACAATATTAATTAATATATTATTATTATTATTATTATAGAACATAAGTATTTTGACCACCGTCTCGGACTGCCTCCCTGATACTCAAATGGATAGGATTTCCTAAAATACTGAAACGACGCTTTGTTGCGTTTTTCTCGTTCTAGGTTCCTAACTGATCTGTTCAGAAAACATTATGCCTAAAAATAAACCCCCCCATTTTTTAAATTAATTCCCCCAACCTTCAAAGAATTAAAACACGCATATTCTAAAGCCATCTTATAGAAGACTGATTCTATTTGATTTGATTTTATAATCCACATCTGACACGACTGTTCTAAGGACCTCCTTTGCTCCTATGGTAAATCTACACTAACTCGGAACGTCGTCAGTCGTGCGGTGAAAATAGCTTTACTAACATCTAATGGCGTTAGGTAAGTAAAAGATTACCAGCTTTTGGGGGGAATCGAACCGAGAATCCTGTCTAGCCCAACGTAATGCTATCGATAAGTTAGCACAGCGGAGACATGCTAGTTAAGGATGTCGATATACTGTCACTGACATAAAGTTATTATCCTCACTGGGAGTTAGTGATTGGTTTGGTTTTTTGGTGAAACATTTCGCAAACACGGATATACATGGACTCTAACCTTGAAGTTAAAGTTTGCAGTTCAGCGCCCTAACAGCTGGACTATAGGACCCCTACATTTATTGTAGTTTTATAGAAACATAT
This sequence comes from Paralvinella palmiformis, assembly GCA_025642065.1. Taxonomy (NCBI): domain Eukaryota; kingdom Metazoa; phylum Annelida; class Polychaeta; order Terebellida; family Alvinellidae; genus Paralvinella; species Paralvinella palmiformis. The sequence continues at coordinate 51,598 of JAODUP010000962.1, read as the reverse complement.
TGGCATGTTTATTGTGACTGCTATGGAGGTAATTATTGTGAATGTTATTGGCATGAGCCTTGTGACTGTTATTGACAAGAGTATTGTGACTGTTATGAGAATGAGTGTTGTGACTGTTATTGGCAAGAGTATTGTGACTGTTATTGGCACGAATATTGTGACTGTTATTGACAGGAGTTTGGGACTGTTATGGGAAGGAGTGTTGTGACTGTTATGGGGAGGAGTGTTGTGACTGTCATGGGGAGGAGTATTATGAGTGTTATTGGCAGGAGTACTGTGACTGTGATTAGCAGTATTATTGTGACTGCTATTAGCAGGAGTATTGTTTTGGGGAGGAGTATTGTGACAGTTTACCGCAGAAGTATTGTGACTATTACTAGCAGAAATATTGAGACTGTTATTGCCAGGAGCATTGTGAATACTGACAAGGATATGCTCCAACGAATAGTTCTAGTTTAGGTTAGTGCATATGTAAATGTGTGTGTGTGTGTACACGCGTGAGCGCGTCTACACACACACGTGGACATTCATTTATCAGCGATATGCTCACGAATTGCTCATGAATATGCATGGTTTTGGTACGTTTCAGTTTGATCCGGTTCACAGAGAAGTGTTTTGGTTATGAATGAAATATAAACCTTATTTAAGCATCGGACAGAGCAATATGTTGATGATGATGATGATGGTGATGATGATGATTGATGTCTTACGGCCACTTTTGTGTACATGGGTAGGCTAAATGAGCCGAGTGAGCTCCAAATGTAATAAAATGAAAGATGAAACAACCTTCAGATATGCCCACGCAGAGAATCGAACTCAGGTGGTAATCATCTGTGGTCCAACGCGCTACCAACTAGACCATGGAGGCGCCACAAAGAGCAATGTGTTGAAGGCATTACAAATAAAATGACATCTAATATAAAGTACTATTGTGTACGTTATGGATTTGGTTTCTTCGACGTGTAATCTTCTTCAATATCCCGAACGAGAATACATCTCTAACTGTCTTGGACTTGTTGATGACAGAACGTCGATGTCAGGACACGACAAACACCTGGAAAACATCGCTGAATCATCCGAAATGCAAACATAACATTATTATAGGTTAAATGTGGTGTTCGTGAACTGGAATCCAAACTGTTCGGGTCATCGAAGGTCAAATGTAGACAAATTAGTGTAAGTTCTAGAAGGTCAGAGGGCAATTATTGGTTACACAGATCTCGTTATACCGTCATAATGTAAACTATCATCGTAATAACTATTTTATGATCCTAAGCCTTTGTTTTTCTTCCATTTCAGGCGCGCGCACTCGCTCACGCCCGCATGCATGCACGCACATACATACGTTTAAGGATATATACTCGCCAAAGGTGTAGAAAACACATAATGGCCGACACCCAGCTCAGAAGACTGAGTTTCTGGGCTTACACAAGAAACTTCACCGACCCGTCACCCCAAACACTATGCCGGCACTGTCAACAAGTGTACGATCCGGTACATTATATGTTTAACTGCCCAGCTTACCCGAAGCACCGAAGATTACTTAAAGGTCATCTCCGCCCGGAAGACCACAAACTTTCAGACCGCCACCTATCAGCATTGCTCATAATGAAATCAACATTCCTACCAGACATCATAACTCCACTTCTCCAGAAAGATCCCTACATATACCAAGGAAAGATCAGACCGCCTCTATGGACTAGTGGATAAGATCTTGGGCCCCCGTACCCATAGTCCGTGCTGTTCGGGAGGCCGGAGGTTCCCGGCCGCGACATTATAGTAGGAGAAGGTTTTAGTCCAACCAGGCAACTGGTAAGGTTTTTTCTCCTCCGAAATTGACTTCTATAGTAAACTGAGGTTCCACCATAGTACGCCAATCGTCACAACAACAGAAGCCAACACCAGGTGGCTGTGCCCAATAGGCGACAGCCAGGGGTCTCTACCCCAAACTTCAACAAGAACAAGACAAGACAAGTAAACACAATAACACCAATTGTCGACTTAAACAGTTCTGATTAGATTTTAAGTGAAAATTGAGTTCAATTAATATTAATTGTTATTGTCTTGTTGTTGATCTCTGAAACGATAAAAGCGTATCATCATTATCATCATCATCATCATCATCGTGATAATGATCCGTAATGCTCTCATCTGGAGAACCAAATCCCCGAAGGCGTTAGTCATAATTATTCGTGTGATTTTTCTCCAAATATTTTAAAAAGTCTTTGAAAATAACTTGTAATAAAAAATCTCAGGTGTGGAGAGGGATGTTCTAAAGTCTTCCAAGAGACAAAAAAAGATGAGGCTTATTAAACACGACTCCAAGTCTTTAGAAGATTGGATTACTACCTTCAAATATCTGTCATCGGTAATACAGATAACATTATCAGATTCATTAAGCCGACGTCACACAGTCACATGACGTCATACAGTCACATGACGTCAGAACACAAAAAATAAACAAATATTTAATTACGTAAACACGAAATAAATATTAATTAATATCTCGGCGGATCAGTTACACTTCATTAATTAACACGAATCAGTAAACACAATATCGACTGATTAAGAATAATCGCTGTTTGTGTTCAGAACTCGGCGAGCTCCTGGCTGGCCCGGGCATGGGATTTGTGTAATATGTGTGTGTGTGTGTGTCTTAAGCGCTCAGTAGGCCGTATTAGGTGTAAACATAGCACAGGTAGGCATATATACACACGCAGGTAAACACAGGTGTAGCCAGCTACCTGTAATCTCGCTGATCAATAACACTAAAGTACGGTTCTAGAGATATATATAAATCAATAAGCTCAACGCGTGGACTCTAACTGCTTGAAGCGGCCTTTGGCATGCTAATAGAGAGTATCGTGTGTCTCTCTCTCTCTCTGTCTGTCTGTTTCTCTCTCTCTCTCTCTCTCTCTCTCTGTGTGTGTGTGTGCGTGTCTCTCTGTATGTATGTGCGATGAGCCGTACCTAACCCCGACACCTTAGCAACAGGCCTTATTAACATATCGTTTGGCGTAGAGCTGGCTAGGAACACCACCCCCCAACGCCCCCTATAGTATACTAATCTGGCCCTCGGTGTTTCGCGGCACGGGTTAAGCCTGGATTATGATATATGGATCAACCAAAGATTACGATGTCAGACCGTTGACACTCGGTGTGTGGCTGGCCTAAACACTCCTACCCGACGAGCCATTCAACCGGTGTCCTATAGTCACGTGTCCTACTTGGTAACCGGTAGCCATATTGGCTGGGCCGGTATTGTTTATCCTGGATACGGCTGTGTGAACAGTACAAATTTCGCCACCGGGGACACAGCCGAAGAGGGTAAGTCGGACCGGATAGCAGGCACCCGAGCTCCATTTGGCGTATAGTCGGTGCCCACTCGAATCCGGATTTCACCCCGCTCTCCGGATAACACTGCCAGATCCGGAACGGACGATTGTTCTTTGTCCCGTTCTTCCGCATACGAGCGTAGACGATGAGCGATAAAGGCGACAGCGCCCGAGGTGACAGATCGGCGAGGAGCGAATCCAGTCGGTCGTCGACCTCTCGGAGATCCAGAGAGCGCCACCTGTCGCCGATCCGGCGGGAGCCGAAGTCGCCGAGGTCACCGCGACACAACAAGATATACCGCTGTCCGCCGACGCCGCCACCCGACAAGCTTCTCGTCCAGGAAAAGAGCTTCGTTCTGGATTCCATGGCCACGGCCTCCATATCTGGAGATTACTCGAAGGCCAATCCAAAGCTCGGACCCGTCATTCCGCCTTATAACTCGCAACGGGATCCGCATACGTCCAACTACTTCCGCTTTCTCGGTGTTGACAGGACGCTGAAAAAAACGTTCCAGGTGTGTATTGTTTTAGCGTTTTAACCTCATTCTAAACCAAAATGCTGTTGTTGTTATCGTTGTGGTTGCCGTTGTCGTTGTCGTTGCTGTTGAATAATCGATAACTCATCACGGTTTGGGCTCTAATTGTGTTCAGAGAAATTTCATTGTTTATTTAAAACTAATATTTATGCACTACATCTTCTATAATGACCATAGGCGCCTCCGTGGCCTAAATGATAGCGCGTTGACCACACAGCACCTGGGTTCAATCCCCGGAGGGGCTGTGTCAGAAGGGTGTTTCATCTTTGACTTCGCCTCATTACCTTTGGAGGTCGCTCGGCCCATTTAGCCGTAAAACATCAATATTTACATTTTAATAATGATTGTAGAGTGCCACCGACTGTTTCCCAAAAAGGACGTCTTATATTAACTACGATTTTTATCAATTACATTACACCACAGACTTAAAACGCCTTCCATTATTATTTCCAAATTAAACAACAAATAAAGGCACAATTGACTGCCCTAAACAAGTAGTCCCCTTTTGGGTGGGTTTCGTGTGCATATTTTTGCCAAGTGCAGTTGTCCTGCTGCACAATTTTACTCCGATGTAATTGCACCCGCCAAACAGTGCCCCACCACTGATTTACATATATTAACCGAGCTAATTGCGAGGGTCGTCGAGGTGACGTAAACTACCTCGTTATCATCTTATTGTATACAGTCATGAGTCGCAAAGACTGAATTCCGAGCGTACATGTGGCCTCTCTCTCTCTCTCTCTCTCTCTCTCTCTCTCTCTCTCTATATATATATATATATATTACAGTATATCAAATAGCCAGTGCAATTACTTTATAGGTCATTAACTTCAATAATGTTCCAGATCTTACGGCTTCACTTTGTGTAAATCTCACTCTGTTTAGAGGAAACTAACCTAGTGTTCCTTAAAGACGGTTGGTCTTGTATGTCAGGTTTTGTTCTTGTGACTGCCTATAAAGGGGAGTAGTGGCTTAAAGGAACTACTTAGTAGATTTTCAAAAGAGGTGGTCTATTATACGAAAAGTTTATCATGACACCATTAACTGCTTATGTAGGTCGGGTGTGTTCTTGGGTTGAAGTGCACGAATGCAATTTTCATTACTGCAGAGAAAGTTCGGCGGAAAGGATCACAAAGGAAAGGATCACAAAAGATCACATGGAAACAGAATGATTACTTCTCTTTTTGCAGATGAACCTTCTAATATTCCTTACGACTGTCTCTACAAAGGTATAAACATTGGCAATGTGTATAATATTGAAGACATCAATAACTCATCATCGAATAACTTAATGGTTTATGTAAAGCGGCAGGATACCGTTTAAAACCCCCAAAAACATCTCGAAATATTTGTTGTTTTAGTCGAGGATTGCTAAAACGACAATTTTAATTACATTTAACCTTTATATAGGAATTTGTATCAAGAATGATACACCGAGTTAATTCCTTTACGAATTTCATATAATTTTATTTGGACCGATTTTTTGTCGTTTGTCAGCTCGTAGTTTATTTAGCCGCAAAGTAGAAGTTATTCCAGTACGAAGACATAATTTGTGTTATTAGACCATTTCTTTAACCCCATTTTCTTTTTTGTTTCTTAATGATATTTCCTGTGGTTCTTTCTGACGTATTTGATATTTGGACTTAAATATAGAGATTATTGACATATGTCCACACATATTAATAAGGCTTGGATATAAGCTACTGATATCTAAGCAGATTAATGCACGCCTAATATCTGATTATTTCTTCAGTTAATACGATATATATATATATATATATATATATATATATATATATACTTATCAAATCAATAAACCGGATGTAGCTTATGTAATAATTGAAAGCCCCTTTAATTGGCTGTATTGCAATTTACTATTCTGCTTTCAGTCTGTCTCTAAATCTGTCTAGGTGTCTATTAATCTGTCTGTCTATATGTCTTATTATTTGTTTATCTCATATATAGTTAACTAATATTTCTAGTTAATATCATTAATATTTATATTATCTTCGCTTTACACATTTGGCTTCATTTAGAAAGTGGTAGATGTTCTTATTATTTTCTTAGTATTATTTTATTACTGCCACATTTATATAGCATTCTTTCATTGTTATTGAATAACATATTCTTACATACAAAAACATTCTCACTACTGCCGTGATCTGACTTGGGTGTTCTACTCCCAAATTCCACGGCTGTAGGTGATCTGACTTGGGTGTTCTACTCCCAAATTCCACGGCTGTAGGTGATCTGACTTGGGTGTTCTACCATTCAGGCTGTCTATCAATTCACACGGCTGTAGGTGATCTGACTTGGGTGTTCTACTCCCAAATTCCACGGCTGTAGGTGATCTGACTTGGGTGTTCTACTCCCAAATTCCACGGCTGTAGGTGATCTGACTTGGGTGTTCTACTCCCAAATTCCACGGCTGTAGGTGATCTGACTTGGGTGTTCTACTCCCAAATTCCACGGCTGTAGGTGATCTGACTTGGGTGTTCTACTCCCAAATTCCACGGCTGTAGGTGATCTGACTTGGGTGTTCTACTCCCAAATTCCACGGCTGTAGGTGATCTGACTTGGGTGTTCTACTCCCAAACTCCGCGGCTGTAGGTGATCTGACTTGGGTGTTCTACTCCCAAATTCCACGGCTGTAGGTGATCTGACTTGGGTGTTCTACTCCCAAATTCCACGGCTGTAGGTGATTCGTATTTTGATTTTGCTTGGCGTCTTAGGGACTGGTGAGACATTACACATGTCTCAGCAAGAAAAGTCTGCCACTCTGGATTCAGTCCCCTGAAGAAATGTCCAGAGTTTGAATTCACGGTTCGAGATTCTCTGTGCCTGTGCCTTATTATACACAGCTAAAACACACACACACACACACACACACACACACACACACACACACACACACACACACACACACACACACACACACACACACACACACACAATGTTTAATAATATGGTTTTATTGGACTACAGTTGGTGGCTATGTTGCTAGCACACTGCGTTCCAGACCATCACCTAGTGGGCTCGAAACCTATTATTACCCGTGTATGTGGGGTGTTTAACTTAACACCCGCATTTCTCTTTTTAGCAGTCCCTTGGCCACGCATGATCTGATTCATTCACCCATCTATCTACCCCTACACCCACCAGCCCATTCATCCTCCCAATAACTCGTGTCCACTGATTGAATGACCGATTGACTGACAGCCTATCTGACTCGCTCTCTCTAAATGCTCCACCTCTTAGGCGAAGCTAAACAACTACCTTCATTCACTTCAGTCCTCTTATTTCTCTACAATCTGATGGCCTTCGGACATGCTTAATTAATAAAATTACAATGAAGAGGTAATCAAATCAATATTAAGTGAGCAGACTAATATTACAATGAACCTCCGTATACGAGATTTACAGGGCAGCCATATAAAGAACGGCCTTTCTGCTTATTTCAATGGAGTTCGCATAGTCGTATAGAAGAGAGAAAGCAAACGAATGAGGAAACCTCTTTTGTTAGTAAAACCAGACTGTTTAGAGAACGCCTCATTTAATAGGAAAGCGCACATAAATGGAACTCTTCGTTTAATAGGAGAAAAGCTCAATGGCGACCTCCCTGATTTGTGACTGCGTTATTAACGGATACTGGCCAGATCTTCGGCGACTACAGAAGCCGATTATTGATTGGGCCAAAACAATATCCACCGGAAAAAGTTTGGATCATAAAGCGCATATTTCAGATGAAAAATTGAATGTTTTGACGTTTAATAAAAGCCTATTATTGTCAGGCGAAGAAATGGCTGGTGAGAAAATATCGAACCCTTTGTGCAGCGTTCTTTGTTTGCTGTAGGACTTTCTGAGAGGAGGGATAATTTTACATCTTATTAGCATTGTGTTTCAAATACGGGTCTCGGCCGGTTCTCTGGCATGCACGCTCGCACCCACACACGCACGTACGCCCGCGTGCACACACGCACAACTGTGTACATAAGTACGCGTCTCTGTCTCTAAGCAATAAGCAACATTAATAGATAAATGTATAAGTATATACATTAAGGTACACGAACCTGTATGTATACAAGTATTAACTGCCGACTATATATCGACATATTTAACATTCTCTGTCTGTCTGTCTTTCTATCTGTTGGTGTGTCTATGTCAGTGTTCCTGTCAATCAATCAATCAATCAATCAATCAACCAATCAATCAATCAATCAATCAATCAATCAATCAGTCAATCAATCAATCAATCCTATCTATCTATCTATCTATCTATTTATATTGATCGATCGATCTCTACATATCTATCTATCTCTCTAGCTATCTATTTATCTATCTAACTATCTGTCTGTCTATCTTACTCTCAATCTATCTATCTATCTATCTATCTATCTATTTATGTATCTATCTATCTATCTATCTATATATCTATCTCTATCTATATATCTTTATCTATATATCTATCTATATATTTTTCTAACTATTTATTTATCTATCTAACTATCTATCTGGCTATGTATTTATCCATCTATTTATCAACCATTGTATTTATCTATCTGACAATCTATCGACCGAATCCTCTAATTTCGCGTTTCTAGAAGATCTGACTAGATTATTATATAAGAAACACAAACAATAAATCAAATAATAAAGAGACAAAACACTTCATCATCAGCTAACGATGATGATGATGATGATGATGAATGTTTTACGACCACTTTTGTGCACATGGTAGGCTAAATGGGTCGAGCGACCTCCAAAGGTAATGAAGCGAAGTCAAAGATGAACATCGTTCAGATATCCCCACGCCGGGATTCGAACACGGGTGGTAGTGATCCGTGATCCAACACCCTACCGCTAAACCACGGATGTTAATGACAGCCTAATAATTAACACATAAAATAACAATAACAATAAGAGCATGTAATGTTGTAATAAAGTAACCTTCCCAATTTTGTTGTTTATAATGGCAATAAGGTAGCTCTTACATGAAAGATGGCAATGGCTAATGTGTTTATATATATATATATATATATATATATATATATATATTATGTTTTCTAGTATCGTGAGCAGGCCACATCTATTGAAGGACCTGTTATGGATTATTTCCATACACAAGGTAAAGGCTATCAGTATCTGATGTTGAGGAACCAGTTTGAGAATAAGTAATACGGTTAGGGATATATATATATATATATATATATATATATATATATATATATATATATATATATATATATAAATATATATGATTAATAATGATGCATTTTGTATGCATCCTTATATTATATATATATATATCTATATATATATATATATATATATATATATATATATATATATGTGTGTGTGTGTGTGTAGTTGTGATTTTCTGTTGTGACTTTTCTATATCACCTTCCATATTCATGCACACACACACACACACACACACACACACACACACAACACAAACACAAACATGTTTGATTCATTTATCGCAGATAGTTCAATACGCAGAATTATAACATAATATTCGAAAATTAGTCCAGAACTTTAATTTCTAAGTATGGAACTTCCTGTTTCGGATCTTTCAAACACTAGAAGATAACCTTTGGCCTTTGCCTTTCGGAGGAAATTGGGCCAAGATATGATTTAAAAGATCGTGACGACAATTTTCATTTGAGGCAGTTTCGAACTGATTTAAGTGCCTGGCTAATTATGTCGTCGGAAGTGGCTAATCTCATATGCCATATTTTAATAATAAACGGTTAATATTATCAGAAGTCCATAAATATCCCGGACACGCTTCGTCCAAACTCTTCCTTGTTTTGGGACTAACAAAAACTGTGTATTATTGGTGTGAAGGGTGAATGAGTACGAGCTTCTTTGACTAAAACTAATTGGGTCACGTCGGGTAGTCTAAAGTCTGGTTAACAGTCTGTCTTAAATCTTCCAGGTCATTCACGAGAGACGATCGATGGGCATGCGCAGTTCATGCAAGATATTAAGCCGATAACCGGCTACAACGGTCCTTATGGCTTCCGCCGGAACACGCCCTGGCTACGTCAGATGCCGTCACCATTCGGAACGAGCACTTTGTCTCGTACGCACGAAGATAAAAAAGACATCGTCTGCTGAAAGGTCATCAGCAGCGGCCGTAATTAGGCCAGAGAGGACGAGCCACAGTTTCGCAAATATAAATAAAATATAGTTTACATTTCCCTGAGAATTACGGACGTTCTTGTCAAATTCACTCAAGACTTCGGCTCATGGCGACCACCGGGAACTGTGTGTAGTACAACTCGAAATAGTAAAGTAGTTCACATAGCACACCACGTTCTGCGCGTATAATAGAACGTCTACGAGCGAGGACTGTAGGAATCACACCAAACTTGTAGTAGTAATAGTAGTACAATGACCAGGGGAGATATATAACACGAGATTAGCGCTGATTCGTAGAAACATGTCTAAAAGTCAATGTATCTATTTATTTTTCTCAAGACGAAGCTCTTTTGCTTCGTATTCGGTCTACGATGTTCGTGCATAATGAATGCGCATAATGTGGTTCGTCTTCAGTTTTTCAGTATTATGCTTTATTTTAGGCTGAACTGGTTTTGTTTATTGATTTTTGAAGTTGAAGTGAATTGAATCGGATAATATTGAATGATACCTGTATTTTGTGAGCTATTTTGTTTTAGCTCATACAACACACACACACACACACACACACACACACACACGTACATTTTTTAATGTCTTATATCAGCGCCAGATATCTAGGTAATTCTTTGATCTCCTAGATAATGATTTTGTTTGCTCAGTGTTGACATTATCCTTACAGTCTCAGTATTGTTTCGTCACTTGAACTTAAATTATGTTACTTTGTTGATTGCTTGTATTGATTGTCCGAGTTAATTAAAGGTACAAACAGTTGATCTAGGAATATTAGTACGACTACTAGTAGTAGTGGTACTTGAAGAAGAAGAAGACGTGCATCAATTATTTTGACCAATGCAGTATTGTTTCTAGCCCAATAAGGTAAACTCAGATTATGATTAAATAAGTTTGATTTATTTTGCAATCATTCCAAAATGCAACTGTCTCAACAGTGTAACGATAGGCGAAGTTGTTAATAAAACGTTTTGGTGAAAATGGAATATGTTTATACTACAAACCGATTGCTAGCTGATTTAGTGTCCATGGTGGGTTCGATATGCGGAGCGATCCACGGAGACATTCGGGTCGAATGAAGGAGGCAACGTTCTGCACGCATAAACTATCGAGGATTTCAACTGCAGTCCTAGACGTCTGTGATAGACCACGCTATCGGTTTAGCCACGGTCACCCGCTCATTGCGTTATAAATTAAAGCACAACTTATTGCTAGCTGTCTGTATCAGCTGAAAAGTTTGAAATGTTCTGTGTTTTACGGCCACCTTTGTGCACAAAGTAGCACTAAATGGGTCGAGTGACACCCAAAGCTGGTAACAAGACGAACTCAAAGATAAAACACTCTTCACACTTGCCTACACCCAGATTTGAACTCGGGTGGTCGAGATCCGTGGCTAGCCGCGCCATCTGAATATCATAAGCGATCGAAAAGAAATTTACGGCTCTATAAGTTAATATTTTGGGTTGTTATCATAAATCGTATCACCATTTGAACGAGCGCACATAAAAAGATAGAACGGTTTCGATCAATACACAGGACGAGACACCAGCTTCACAGGAAAATATACCGTTTATTAATTTGAAGCAAACCGAACTTCATCAAACATGACACAAAAGACGATGAAACTTAAGTAATCCGGGATAATTATTTACAACAACGAAAAGATTTTAAGTGCTACACAATCTTAGCGATACTTGACAGAAAACACATCGATTTTAAGTGCTACATAATCTTAGTGATATTGACGTGGAACACAACACACCAAACGAACACTTCTTCGGAACACGTACAACAACAACCAATTTATGGTACCCCATTAACTAACCGGATGATGTTTGGTATTGCACATAGAATGCTACGTCTAAATTATGAAACTAGACGGGTATCATTATCTCATAGATAATAAAGAAAGTTGTCTCGGAAGCATTAGTAATCCAAGGAATTATAAATAAAATTACTAACTACGATTCCAATTAACGAAATATTCGCCTCGCCTATTCTATTCTAGTGCCGACCATTTCGTGCGGCGTTATTTGGCCCAGGTAAACCTGTCCCGGAGATAATCGGCTACTTCTTGGTTCGTCCCATCATCTTAAGGAAAAGGTAGTCATCAAAGCTGAAAAAAAACAAATACCAGTTGAAATGAACAAATTAGTAATAATTCTATTCACAACAATGATTATGATGATGATAAAACAATAATTAATCTAATAATATATGACTCATTTATCCGTACACCTGAGTTACCAATTGATATCGGGCCGATTTACCAATCGTACCCAGATCTTTCTTTATCTACGTTAAATGTTGACAATGTCTTACTAATGTGTAGACATATTGGAAATTAAAATTGATTACTTAAATGTGATATTTTTCCAGTTCAATATGGTTCTAGGCGTTAATTGCTTCAAACATCAATTAAGTGACGTAATTTCAAAGACAATCAAAAGATATATCTTTACAGATAAGAAACTTAATCAAATATGAAAATATTAATTAATCCAATAAGCAGCGAGTACAGTGTCATCGATGTATCTTTATTGTCATTAGGTAAACATCGATCTTATTCCAATATAAATCATAACCACGTTACATTGACACTTATCATGACTGATAACATTTTTAATAATTAATCTTTGGAGATAATTGTTTGCTTTTATGAGTGAAATACGAGAACGCAGACCGCTAATCTGTGGCACTGAATTGGTGTAAGTGCTTGAGTGGTGGTAGTAATTAGCAATGACACATTAAAATTAATCGGCTTCAATAATGTGATCTATGTGAACTTCGTTTCTAGGTTAATCTCGCGAGAAAAGAATCAAGAATAAGTGGACTCGTACTCACTAATAAATGGCGTGGAGTTTAATTGAAGATGTTTCGCACGGATTTATAAAACGTCTTATACCGTAATGGATGTCTTTACGTATGTGGATGCGTGTGTGTGGCGTATATATATGTATGTATTTGTGATATATATATATATATATATATATATATATATATATATATATATATATATATATAGAGAGAGAGAGAGAGAGAGGAGGAGAGAGAGAGAGAGTGAGTGAAAGAGCGAGTAGTGATCTATGATCCAGTTAGACCACGGAGGCCCCCCCAACCCGTACTGTGGAAGTATCCTTGCAAGCGACAGAAATCTCAATCAACATCGTTCGTTGCTATTCGAAGCAATCAAGAAATGGCAAATAATCGAAGCACTTAAAAAGATCAATAAAATAGCAGCACACCAGAGAAGTCAAAACACACCCTTTAAGATGATCCAGCATGAAAAAGTAAGCAGCATCCAGCAATGGCCTCAATTATTATTGCTCCGCTGACACGCTAACTAGCATGATTTGGCGCGACGACGAAACGAAATGGCCTCCATCTCTCCGCGCAGTCGCAGAGCACTCGCCCTTGACCTTACATCCATCTTTTTAGATTCGTCCATTAGAGTATGGAGTAAAGAGATATGGCACGGGGTGTCTCTTATTACTGTCCAATGCCGTTATGCGTACCATTTATGGTTGTTTGGGGAGGGGGGGGGGGGGTCCATACAACCGTATATACGCGGATTGGTAGAAGTTTTCATACAAGTAAATAGGGTCTTTTTTTCTAGCAGGATTATATTTTGTTGCGTACCAAGTCACATACGCATAAAGGGAAGTGAAAAGGCTGATCCTGCTGCTAAACGAGCACTTCACCTTATTACCTCAAGAAACACTCACTCACTCACTCACTCACTCACTCAACCAAACAACTCACTCACTCACTCACTCACTCACTCACTCACTCACTCACTCACTCACTCACTCACTCACTCACCACAAACACTCACCCACTCACCCACTCACTCACTCACTCACTCACTCACTCAAGTTTGTACATATCAAACCTTGGTATATATCTCACTTAATAAACATATTATTGCCAGCGTAACTTTCGTCTTTTGAATAGAATGACAGCTCGTTAAACCAACAGCTTCCGTATTGAAGAATAAACTAAACTAGCGATTACTCAATGTTTTTTTCCGGGTCCATTCATATTCTATTTAATGGAAATTCGCTGTATTTGGTATTAATCACGTAGTAATGATTTTTACGATTATTTTTAAATATTTTATTATAGACGTACTACATAAATATTGCGCATGTTGATAAAAAGGTGGTAGTGATCCGTGGTCCAACGCGCTACTAACTAGACCCCGGAGACACCCCTTCAAATCAAAGTATATATATATATATATATATATATATATATATGTGTGTGTGTGTGTGTGTGTGTTTGTGTGTTTATGTATGTATGTATACAATAACTCTAGCCTACCCATGTCATGATGACTGGCAGAAGCCATAATACAACAAAATTATATTTATTAATATTAAGGTGTATTTTTACGAAATAAAATTCTGCTTAGCTATTCGACTCTTTAATACAAACAACAAAAACAATATATATATATATAACATTGTTATCAGTTGATAACAGTAATCCCTGAAACTTTTTGAATGATAACCCATTAGTTTAGAATATTGATAGATGCTACCAGGTAGAGTGCCCGACGAGTTTTGTCAATCACAAAACATTTCATACGACGACAAAACTAACAAGATTATACACATATTAGACTATGGAAGCTCGATTTATATAACGAGTTGACGACACCGAGTTTTTGATGTCACGCTATAAATTCATCATCAAATTAAGAACACGTTCAACGGTAAGATAGTTCAATTTACAATACACGCTTCTGTAATGGATATTTTTGCAAGACGCTTCGCTCCATATTCGATTTACGAGCTCTCATTCCGCATAACGAACTTTGCTTTTAGAAAGTAATAAAACTTAAGGAATGACATATATATTTTTCTGATATAACCCTAGCATATAGATATATCAATACGATCGGTTGATTTAAATTGATTTTGCCAGCATAGGAAAACATATCTCACACAAATACAGATGTTAGCCAGATTCGAATCCACAGCTTGAAGGTTTGCAGCGGAGCATTCTACCCATTGTATCATCGGGACGCTCTAGTGTGTATATATCGATGTGTTCGTGTTTGCTCGTCTTTTGTCTTATTTGAGTACAGTAAATATATTTGTGCAACACTCGTACCAGTTAGTTAGCCGAAACCCGATGTCAACAAGCAGAAAATGATCATAATGTAAATTCTAAAAATAAAAAAATAAAAATACTGATATTCGTTTATGACTTGTAATTGTCATTAAATGAATCACGCTAAAACCAATCACGTGATTATTGTGAATCTTATTAAAGAGATTCATATCACAGAGTTGAGTATGAGGTACTTAAATATATTTGAAAGAAGATCGGGGTGGGGGTGATAGACAGATGCACAAAGATAGATAGACAGTTATATATATATATATATATATATATATATATATATATATATATATATATATATATATGTAATTGTCTCTCTCTCTCTCTCTCTCTCTCTCTCTCTCTCTCTCTCTCTCTCTCTATATATATATATATATATATATATATTGAGAGAGAGAGAGAGAGAGAGAGAGAGAGAGTGAGATAGATAGATAGACAGATAGATAGACAGATATATAGATAGACAGGCAGACACCCAAACAGATGGATGTAGAGAAAGCAAACCACATTCGGCTTTACCTGAGATTTCCCAAAGCATCGTTGAATGGTCTGTAATCTCGCTTGCCAAAGGACAGCCCAAGTAATGCATGTTCAGGACAAGATAGAGGGCACCACTCGTCTCTACTGTAATTAGAAGTCCTTACAGTCAAAGAAAGGTTCTTACAGAAAACACGGAACTATACAAGCGTTAATGTTGAAACGCTTCTATTAAAAACAAACCCTGGGTACAATTTATCTAATACTGATAAAATATAGCATTACACGTGGTAAAATGATGATGGTTGATGTTTTACGGCCACTTTTGTTCACATGGTAAGCTTAATGGACCGAGCGTTCTCCAAAGACAAAACACCCCTCAGACATGCCCATGGCGACATTTGAACTCAGGCAGTAGTGATCTGTGATCAACCGCGGTACCAATTAGGTCACGGATGCGCGTCCCTCGATTCCGTCATAAAAACGTGTGCGACTAATATTTCTTTCCTTTTTACTTCAATTATCAAATGGTTTAATTCTTTTTCTGGTTATTATGTTTGTTGTCCCACCTGCACATGTAATTGCACAATTCCCTCTGGCTAAGATCGTCCAGAAATCTTTTCTTCAGAGCTGCGCCATTGACGCTGAAAAGGCAAGTTGTCACGACAACAAGCATAACGGCAGATGACCACATGACGGAAGTTTCGCTGAAAAGAAAGGGACGACAAGAAATATTAAAATTAGGTGAAATATTGTTTCGGTTCAATAATGCCAATCGCAAATAATAATAATAATAATAATGGCTGAAATGACAATTATTTTACGTGGCTTAGCTACTTTAAATGAGGACTGGTCTGTAATTTACTGTTTCATCACGGGAACTAATTCCAAATAAATTTTGAATTTACAGTATATGGCACATTCGGTGGAGAAAACCTTGTCAGTTGCCTGGTTGGATGAAAAA
>JAODUP010000962.1:25000-32500 GCA_025642065.1 Paralvinella palmiformis | reverse complement strand
TGTTTGTGGATGTATGTGTATGTGCATGTGTATGTGTGTGGATGTATGTGTGCGTGCATGTGTATATGTGTGTGTTTTGGTATGTGTGAGAGGGTGTGTAAGTGTGTGAGTATGTGTATGTGTAAGGGTGTGAGTGCCCACATGTAGTTCGGTGTGAGTATATCTATTTATTTGTGATCTATTGTCGTTAAAATGTTTGTCAGTAAGTTACTTCCGACTGATACCCGAGTCAGTAACAGGTTGTGTTGATGATGAGTATGTATTATATTGATTGACTGATTGATTCGTGTGATTGATTGATTGATTGAAACTTGATTCGATCACTCATTAGCCTGGACAATCATTCTGTTATGTCTATCTATTTATTTATCGACCCATCCATCTATCTATCTATGTATCTATCTATCTATCTATCTACCTATCTATCTATCTATCTATCTATATATCTATCTATCTGTCTATCTATCTATCTATGGGAGGCTCCTTGGTCTAACAGGCATCAGTACCACCTGGGTTCGAATCTCGACGTTGGCAGATCTAAAGGGTGTTTCATCTTTGACTTCGCTTCATTACATTTGGAGGTCACTCAGCTCATTTAGCCTATCATGTGCACAAACGTGGCCCTAAAACATCAATATATATATCTACACCCCTCTTTGTCTATATTAATTTAAGCCAACATCAATTAGTGCATTTACCTACATGTGTATGTATTTCTGTGTGTGTATATGGGAAGGGTGGGTATGCGGCTGTCCCCTAAACAAGTTGAGTATTTGGTACTTTCTAGGTTACTTTTTCGATAGCCGACCGATTTTCTGTCGATAAAATAGTCGACGAGGGAATTTAAAATAGACGACGTATAGCGTCTGACATCGGCTACTTTTGAAAACGACGGACCTTTTAATTCAACGTAGATATGACTCACTCACAAACCTAACGTCATCGTTATATCAGGTGTCATCTTCAGATGTCTGTATCCTTGATACCAGAGTCCGGCAGTCAAACTGTTTATCCTTTACTCATTGTCTGGAGCTGGCGACCACTTTCAGGATTAAGTCCATTTCCTAATTCTATGCTAGACCTAGATTTGTGGTAAGTTTCTCCCAGTTAAGACCAAATACCGTACGATGTTCGGATGTGGACTAAGAGGTCTAGACTCGGGGCACACAACGATCGGGGGTGGGGTGGGGGGAGGATTATGATATAAGCTCCGGTAGCCATCACACTGTGTAACAAGTTTTGGTGAGGAAGATTAAAAGCCCAGCATCAACTCCTCAAAGTCTCGAACTCGTTCTTGAGACTGTCTGTTTAACACGTTTCTATTTCGTGGGTGAGTGGGTAGGTCTGGGGGGGGGGGGGGATTATTGAGGTTGCTGGATTGAGTATACGGTTTCGAATGGTCGATATCATTAAGAGTGTTTTATATTAATGAACATTAATATTAATGTGCGGAAAAACGTCGTTCTGGTTAGAAAAGAACAGGAAGAGACTACACTTGAGTCTCAAGTTGGTACGCGAGAGGAGCGTACAAAATAACCCCAGCTTGATATGATAAATCCGACGTCAAATACCTTCAACCACTGAGGTGTCAGGTAGACCCACGCCTGAGATCAATTTACATAAAGCTGTCCTTTGTTGACAAACCAGTGAGTGGAGTTGTTTAGACTCGGTACAGGTATCACCTAGTAACTTTCTAATACTTTAATTATTACATACTAAAATATGGCATCATTATCTATTACTGTGTAATAATTTCTAGGCTGGCTTAATACCTACCTGTCTGTTTGACTGAATTAATTAGTTCATTAATTATTTCATTAATTAATTGATTACTTTATTAATTTAGCTAGTTAGTCAGTGCTCCGGACATGCAGGTCAGCTAGGTATCCGGCCAGCTTCAGCTAAGTTATCTATCTTATGTAAGACGTATTCCAACTACATACCAGAGAGAGAGAGAGAGGGGGGGGGGCAGGCAGAGAGAGGCAGAGAGAAAGGCAGAGGGAGAGAGAGAGAGAGAAGGGGGGAGAGAAAGAGAGGGGAGATAGATGGAGGGAGGCAGGAAGAGAGAGAGAGGGGGGGAGCGAGCGATAGAGTGAGAGAGAGGGTGAGAGAGAGTAAGTGAGTGAGAGAGGGAGGGAGAGAGAGAGAGAGAGAGCATCTTTCACAATAGGTTTGTCCACTTAATCATCTAATTATTATTTTCCAGTAGTATCTGTGTCATATGTCTTGGGGTGAGACCAGTAACAAAGTGAAATAAAACAATCATTCTCTATCTCTAGTCTCAGTAGGCCAGTGACCTCGCTGTTTGTCGTCAACTCTCTATATCTCTATAATTGAAATATATGATAAATGTATTAATTATTCTCTTTGTTTTCGTCTCTTCCGAGTCCCTGACGTATTAATGGTGCCCATTATTTTAGAATATTTTAAATTTTTTACTGATTTAGGTTTTATATTAACCAAACATTTAATCTTTCTACGAAGCTGCATCATCCGATAATTTTCCAATTTTCATTCTAAAACAAAGTTTGATAATTAGTTTTAAGTCATCTATTTTTGTGTTCTATGAAACTGCCTTCAAATAAGAAAGTTATTGTGTCAAGGACTTCTCGTCATTAAAATATATTATTGGGTCTTTCCTGCACAATATCTGGGTATTATTAAATCTGCAATTATTATTATTATTATATATTATTATTATTATTATTATATTAATATTGACATTTTTCTTTATTGATCTGATCATAAAGTTATTATTTATGAAACTTGTAATTCACTTATTACAGATTTCGCAGCATGAAAAGTCGCTACTCTGCATACAGTCCCTGAAGAATCGTCCAGAGTTTGAATTCAAGCTTCGAGATTCTCTGTGCCTGTGCATTATTATACCCAGCTAAAACACACACACACACACACACACACACACACACACACACACACACACACACACACACACACACACAAAACAAACAACCCTATAAGGATATATACTCACCAAAGTTGTAATAAAACATCAACACAATAACATCAATGGTTCACCTTGACCGTTCTGACTCCTGACTGATTTACTTTATGATACAGAGGATTTCTGTTTGTAAATCCTCACCTTTACAGACCAGATCGTTTGAAGGAAGGTTTCCTCGTCGATGTGTATACATGCTGATCGAGGACTGATTCGCCCTGACAGCCATGTCGTCACTGGACAGGATGTCGTATTAGCAGTTTATGACGACCGACCTTTACGCTATAGAATAATGTTAATTGACCAACCTCATACGTGCTTTGCGTGCGGGTGTCATATTAGTTGTCATGGGTCAGAGTCGGTTCGTTGTCGCAGTAAAATCTATCATTATGATCACGTGACCAAGGAAATAACTCGTCTAAAGTGTGTTGGTCTCTTTAGATCGGCCGTTGGGTTCGAATAGCGGGTTTGTGGGATGTTTCTAGTTCTCAGGCTCACCCACCCCAGGTTGTTAACCCCTCTCCCGTATGTGCCAGATGCGACTAGCGCCGACGTTAAACAAACCACTCACTCACTCACTCACTCACTCACTCACTCACTCACTCACTCACTCACTCACTCACTCACTCACTCACTCACTCACTCACTCACTAACTGACTAAATCAATCAATCAATCAATCAATCAATCAATCAATCAATTATGGACACACTCACTCACTCATTCACTCATTCTCACTCAGTCATAAAAGTTATATACGCGTTTGCGTGCTTACGTCCGTGCCTGTGTCCGCGCGGGCCTGTTCGGACGCACGAGTATTAGTGTCGATTAAGAAATTGTTTCGATCACAGAAGTAAGACTTATTTCACTAAATATGCCGACCCACTGCCCGCTTGGGTGCCCATATATTTTTCTGTCTGCCCCCATGCCTGCCTGTCTGCATGCTTGCCTGCCTTCCTACCTGCCTACCTGCCTGACAAATAAATAACCGGACCATCATACCATATTCTTAAGTGTGAAGCCACAAACTTGCCCGATGGGGGATGTTTACGGTCATCACAATCTCTATTATATAATCATTATATAATATGTTTTGACCGCCACGATCACCATAATTGTGTTGATGTTTCGCTGAAGCCAAATTAATGGACGATAACGCTTGCCATATTCGCCGTGGTAGCTTTCATTTTTGTTTATTTGACGTCCCACAACTCTGAATGATTATCACCGCAATTAGTCACGTGACAATGTTTGTTATAACTTACTACAACAGCTGGCAATGTGACGTCACTTGTCTTCCTGGAATCGTATCCCACATGAAGGGGCTGTTGTTGCCGAGACTTGTATCAGGGGATCGGAGCTAAATTTAATCTCGTTTGTTTATTTGAGTGGGTGAGTAGGAGTGAGTGGGTGAGTGAGTGAATATGTGATATGTGGTAACGGATCTCTGTGCGTAAGTGCCCTTGAATAATGTGATGGTAAAACTAATTTAAATAACGTATTAGCTTTAGTGCACATATACAGTACCCACTTTGTCGGGATAGACCTTTTAAGAATCCTATTCCAAAATTATAATCACACTTCTGTAAAATGCGACGTATACCACTTACGTACGTCCCACAGAACGCGTTTATAAACAAATGCTATTAAGAAATCGCACCTTTCGCAAAGGTAATGTACAATAGTTTCTTCAAGAAATGTCTGTTTTACAATCTCAGAGTGTTTAGTGTTCAAAGAAATCTCTTTTCTGATATTTGATCAGTTTATAGACAAGATATTTCCCAGTTCTTTCTGTAATTGCTATATAACTAAAGTCTGAGATTGGAAACGGCAGAATGTCTCACAAAGTGACAAATATCAGATGTTCGTGTGTGTGTGTGTGTGTGTGTGTGTGTGTGTGAGTAGAGAGAGAGAGAGAGACAGAGACAGACAGACATAGAGAGAGGGGGATAGATAGATAGATAGATAGATAGAGAGAGAGTGAGAGAGAGAGAGATACTTCATGGCAGAATAGCTTTAGCTGTGAGCAACCATTAGTGTTTCTGGTGTATGACGTATGTGTATACCAGAACGTGTGGACAAGTGACACTTCGTGATGTCATCCGTGTAACATCATTCCCTTGAAGTTATCTATCTGACATTCTGACTGAAGATGAAAGGAATGGCAAGCACGCCGCCTCACTTTTAAAGTGGTGAAACTGGTAGCGTTATTAGCAATAAACCTTTGGGTGCCAGGTTCAAATATTGGTATATATATATCTCTCTCTCTCTCTCTATCTCCTCTCTCTCTCTCTCTCTCCTCTCTCTCTCTCTCTAACATCTCTCTTAGCTATCTCTCTATCTATCTATCTATCTATCTATCTATCTATCTATCTATCTATCTTTATCTCTCTGCATGGGGGTGGGTGAATGATATTTCAGTTTACGCTATCAACAACTCTTTCACTTCTTCTACCATTTGCGGGAAATATTGTACCACGTCTTTAAATTGCCCCTACCTTAAGGGATGTTTCATTAAATCTACACTATTATTATTATTATTATTATTATTATTATTATCTTAATTATAACCATTATAAAATATGTGTTATAATGTGTATCAATAAGAAAAGGAAGCTAACTATAATCCTTCGAATGAAGGTTCCTGCCTTGAATTGTAAACACAAAACGTCCAAATTCGCAAATTCTAGAATATCGCCTTAAAACGGATAAAATAGCAGAAGAGCTCAGTTTGTTTGTCTTTTAGAATGCCCGGCACGCTTTCACAAAACATCGGTAAAATCTCCAAAGATGACTATACACTAAATCAGTCAATTTAACTCTAACCGAATGAAGCTTTCTGACATAAATCAGTGTATTTTGTGTTGACGTCGTTCGAATGGCGACATCTTGGACGAGACCCGGATAATAAATAGGTCAACTAAAGGTTGAGATGGCTTCAACACATCGACGCGGACTAGATAATTGATTGTGCGGTATTGTTAGAGTAATATGAGGTGACCGGGCATTCCGTACTTGATTGATTGTTCGCCGTGGAACTTATAATGTGTAACCGACTTCATTTCCTTATAAAGGAAGGTTGATGTGGTAAAAGGCTTAGCTTGATAGGGAAAGGTTTCGTTGTGTATGACAGATGTTTTGAATCCCCCCCCATTTCCGACATCCGGGGAACATTTGTTGTTGATCGTTTGTGACGTAATAAGTCTGACTTGGCTTGGCTGTGGATGATTATAACTCTGATGGGGGGTGGATTGTGGGGGTTTGGCAGGGGGGATTACTGTGAATTATGTATGTTACGATATGTGTGGTGTGTGGTATATATGAGAAATAGTGGGCGCCTCCGTGGTCTAGCGGTAGCGTGTTGGAACACAGATAACTACCACCCGTGTTTGAATCACGGCGTGGGCATATGTTTCATCTTTGACTTCGCTTCATTACCTTTGGAGGTCGCTCGGCCCATTTAGCCTACCATGTGCTCAAAAGTGGCCGTAAAACATCAATAATTTTATATGAGAAACAGACGGGAGTGATGACTGTATTGGTCTATATGTGGCTAATGTTGTGGACAACAACAACAACAACAACAACAACAACAACAACAACAACAACAACAACAACAACAACAACAACAACAATAATAATAACAACAACAACAACAACAAATAACAACAACGACAAGAACTATAACAACAAAGTAAAAACTATCGTTCTTAGATTGCATTTACTATATTTCGATTAGAAAAAAAAGGATATCGAGAAGAAAATTGTAAAAAGGGAGAACATGTTCTGGTATATATCTACTTATGAGCGTGAAATGCATCAGTCGTAAAAGGTGACCTGATAAACGTTGATTATCATATCCGCTTGTAATTGCTTAAGACATTAGGTTAATAATTATTTATAACCATCAAGTTTCTGTATTTGTACTGCCATAAATTTTGCTGTCAATTCAATTATGTTTTATCTCTAGTGTTCTGAATGATAATGTCCGGTGTCATATACGTTCAGAAATTGATGTGTCTTGTATTTGTAAACAAATAGGTTCTATTTTGGGCTGAGTGAAAATACTATTATTTCTGTTATTGTCGGAGGTATTAGAATTATTATCATAATAGATATTATATGTACTGATATATATGCTTTATTGATCTTCACAATGTTCCGATCTAATTTGGTATTTGTACGTACACTTGTCGTCTTACTACCGAATTAACTGTGAGATCGAGTTGACAAACAATAGCAGAAAGACACTTAGTACACGATAATAACACAAAAAAACACCATCGACAAACAATTTTGTTTTCATTTTATGTGCAGTTCAGTTATAATAAAAAAACACAAAGGTAGTTTTTGTATGTTTTCATAATAAAAGTCTACTAAAGACGATGATTGATGCTTTACGGCCACTTTTATGCACAAGGTAGGCTAAATGGGCCGAGTGACCTCCAAAGATAATGAAGCGAAGTCAAAGATGAAAACCCTTCAGATATGCCCACGCCAAGATTCGAACTCAGTTGGTAGTGATCCGTGATCCAACTC
>JAODUP010000962.1:0-20000 GCA_025642065.1 Paralvinella palmiformis | reverse complement strand
TTATACTCTTTAAGGAATCTGTTTGTTGTG
The DNA here is from genome assembly GCA_025642065.1 of Paralvinella palmiformis. Lineage (NCBI taxonomy): Eukaryota > Metazoa > Annelida > Polychaeta > Terebellida > Alvinellidae > Paralvinella > Paralvinella palmiformis. The sequence goes on along the minus strand of JAODUP010000962.1, from coordinate 19,970 downwards.
ACATAAGGAACGCCTCCGTGGTCTAGTTTGCAGCGCCTGGGACCACATATCACTACCACCTGGGTTCGAATCTCGGCGTGGGCCTATGCGAAGGGTGTTTCATCTTTGACTTCAATTCATTACCCTTGGAGGTCGCTCGGCCAATTTATCCTAGCATGTGCACAAGAGTGGCCGTAAAACATCAATCATCTGTTGTGACATAACTTAAAAAGTAAATTATATATTATATCAATGTTTAATTAAACAAAGCACTTAAACATCTCACACTTGTTGCAGATGGACATACAATAACGGAAACGTTTTCGAAGGCCGAAATTCACTGAATACGAATAGAAATGTATAGAAAGGATTCAGCGATAATTCTGCGAATACACTGAATATGGTGATACTCAAAAATCAAAATGAAGAAAAAACAATTGGTCTGGAATAGTTCGAGATATTTTCTATTCCATCAACACATAACAGGAAAAACAACGCCTTATGGTCTATATCTATATTAGTACACAATTAGGTTTTGTCTTAATGGGATTAAATTAAATTAACAATTAAGTAAGTAAGTGCTTTTATTCCTCCATATACTGTACATAATAGACATATATATTTCAATATTTGTTTTCTTGATACAATATACAGATAGGTAACACCAATAAACTGACAGGTTAAGAACCCATGATAATAGTATACATTGCTTGATATACAAAAAAATTTACATTGATATTGGGTTAGGTATTACACAAAAGAAGTGGGAGAAAAAAAAATACAAATAAACGAGTGTCATAGTCACAGCGACTTATTAGCGAGACAAACAATCTAGCAATATAAGGCACACATATATTCTGACGTGTGTTCTGCTTCTCTCTATTAAAAATGTTCCGTGTTATTGAATACACTATTCAGACATATATACCTTTAAGCCGGCTGCTACATTAGCATACTCTGTTCATTTCAAATTTTATTACGAAGGGTGCTGGAAGACGACCATAGGGTCAGGCATCTCCTGCAGCACACTGAAGGATGTAACCATTATTTCGTTAAATTGTATGTGTTGTGGTATGCCGGAATAAATTATTTGACTTTGACCTAGTAGAAGTTTGTCCGTTTGTCACACCTTACATTTCATCTTTTAAACGAAGTGGATGTATTGAACTATAACAGCATTATTTAGGATATTGCGCACCTTTTTAGTACCCAGGCTTATTCAATCATTTGGTTCGTTATAACCTCGACTTATGGTTTCCGGGTATCACGGCTTTTTAGGAAGTGAGATTCAGTAATAATGATGAGATTTTTTTTGTTTTGAGGTTTCCCCCATTTTCTATGCTGGGCTAATTGTTTCTGTGCTCTCTGAATTCCTCTTCCTTTCTATCACTTCCCAGATATTATGTGACATCCTTACGTGTTTATGTATAAATTATAGGGATTAGTAACAGTTGTTTGTAATAAATCATCAATATTCTTCGGAAATCAACAAAAAGCCCCCTTTTCTTGCACATGCGCAGTACACAATCTGAAAGTTATTGATTACTGGAAAGCCGTTACAGCGATATTAATTAATTTAAAACTAATGCTGTTAAATTTGTAGAAAGTATTTATTTTCTCTAATTAATATATAAACCGGATTTTCCACTATTACCATGATGGTTTTATATTATAGGTAGGCTCTCGGGTATTACCTTTTATCGTATCTTTCCTCGTATACTCTGGTGACATCATGGATTTCTGTGATAAATATGCTGTTTTGTAAGCCAATTAATCATCGGCGTATCACAGTCTAACCGGATGGTAAATAATAGCTGAGTGTGTTAATGGGCCACTACGACTAGTTAATGGGCTTGTTAAAAGGTAGAGATGAGTTACGAATGTATTAAGCTTTAAAACCTAAGATTTTGTTATTTCAGTGCTTTGTGTCTCGAGAAATGCCAGCATTCACGGTGAAGGACCCCGACGAAAACCTTGTTGTGTTTGTGTCTGGAAGGAAGGCGTATCTGTCTAGAATTCTAAGTGAGTGATTAGGTCATACTGCCTTCGGGGATCAATGGCTTCGTGCTATTCGCCGGCAGAATTCATCTGTTGGCACCAGAGTGTCTTATGCAGAATCCCCAAATCGAGCGGATTTCATGATAAGAAATTGATGTAATCTGATGCAAAGTCTGGCCGTAAGATCTTCCCTATCGTAAGTGATACATACGAAAATGGGCAACCTTAAGCTTAGATCTGTTCTAAGACAATGCCTTGCCGTTCAGCAGACAGTTTTGGTACCAGACGGATAACGCGGAATGGCCGGTTTTATCTCGACAATAAATTCAATTTCTGGAATTGTTAGCAACATATTGCTAGCAAAGTACTAACATCTTACAGCTGTATGTGTTATGGGAACAGTTACTAATCTTTATTCTGTTATCGAGTTTTCAAACCTTTGCTCTTCTTCCAAATTCACTATTACATTATTTAGAAATGTCGAAAGCTCTTGAAGTATATTAAGCTCGATTAATACATACTGGGTTAATATTATTATTACTAGATACATTTGTCTTATGTATGTTGTGTATGAAGATTAATCTAGTTTTTTTGGCACCTTAAGCTACTGGACTCCACTTCTAGCATAACTATTATATTCATTATATATTATATATATATATATATATATATATATATATATATATATATATATATATAATTGTTGCTATTTTACGACCACTTTTGTGCACAAGGTAAGCTAAATAAGCCGAACCCTCTTCAAAGGTAATGAGGCGAAGTGAAAGATGAAACATCCTTCTGATATAACCTGGCTGGGGTGGCTTTGGCTTGGCTTTGTTGTTCGGGGAGAATCCCCAGGGTGTCGTTTATTCGGCACAGCCTCTATGTTGGAGTGGTTGAGAAACCACCTACCCCACCACGCACAGGGGAGCAGTACGGAAAGATGGAGCCGAAATACCCTTTATTTTAAATAATTCAGTGGAGACGGCAGCGCCATTTAACGTGGTCAGCCACCCACGATGTTGTGAGCCGAGGGCTGGGGTTTGAACTATGTGGCCAGCCGTGCTACCAGTTATGTCATGGACTCTCTCTCTCTCTCTCTCTCTCTCTCTCTCTCCTTCTCTCTCTCTCTGTTTCTCTGTTCTGTCTCTCAGTATCTCTCTCTGCCCCCCCCTCCCCCTCTCTCTCTCTCTATATACATTCATATATCAATCAGATCTTTTATCTGTTTTATGACTGCTTTTATGACTGCTGATACATGAAGTTTTCAAAATGGCGGTGTGTTTAAAGAACAATGTTATGGGGTAATATGTGTAATATAAATATGATCTAAATATACATAGTGGGTTCTCTTCCAGTACCTTATCACAGGGTAAGCCATTGGTAGAAGAGTCCTGCATATCCATGATGGACACATTTAAGCCTTTATACACAGACTAATAGCAGACAGTTGCTGAAAAGGTCATCTAATGGTTTCTGTGCAATGACCCTATGCCTACATAGTCTGTAAACGACTGTCTGGATGTTCTGATAAGGCCGATTACAAATATAGTTAATAAATCATTTTCTCTGTGTGTCTTCCCAAGATCCTTGAAAGCTGCCCTTGTAAAACCATTAATACAAAAATACAGTATGGACTGTACTATATTAAACAATTACAGACGTGTTTCAAATCTTACTTTTTTATCTAAAGAAAGGGCAGTTGCTTTCCATCTGAACAAATATTTAATCAATAATAACCTTAATGAATCACTACAGTCTGGACATAAAAGTGGTCAGAGCACTGAAACAGCCTTGTTTCGTGTGAAAAAGTATATTTTGATGTCAATTGATCAATGTAAGCTAGTATCACTTGTTCTTCTGGACCTGTCTGATGCATTTGATACAGTTAACCATAATGTAATTTTCTCTAGGCTAAGAGACATGTTTTGTCTGTCAGGTAAAGTACTTGAATGGTTTCGATCCTATTTGGAACAATGTTCCCAGAGAGTCTATCTGGTCTATCACAGGGTTCAGTTCTTGGTCCTCTGGCTTTCACAATGTATACCCGTCCTCTTGGGGTCATTGCACAGCCATATGGGGTTAAATATCACTTGTATACTGAGTGACACACAGCTGTAAGTGTTATTGGATCCTGACAATGAGTTAAATATGTCCTCTTCATCGAAGAATTTATGACATTGTATTGCCGATATTCGGCTATGGATGGCTCAAAATATTCTATGGCTAAATGATAATAATTTTTTTTTATATATTTGGCATCACCATATTGTGCTAAATCCCCAAAGACACCAACATTACAGATGGGTGCATCTTATATTACTCATAATGGGTCAGTAAAAAATCTAGGGGTTATTTTTGACCAATGTATTAACATGCATGAACATGTCACATCAGTATGCCGAGCTGCCTACTACCATCTTAAGAACATCCACTGTCTAAAAGCATTCTTGACACAAGAAACGCTTGTAACTGTAGTCCATGCCTTTGTTACATCTCGTATAGACTATTGTAACTCCCTGTTATATGGCATACCTGATTATAACATTAATCGCCTTCAGCGAATTCAGAATAGGGCAGCTCGTATAGTGACAAATACTCGAAAATATGATTATATCACTCCAATTCTTCAAAAACTACATTCGCTACCTTTTAGACAGCGTATCAATTTCAAGATTTTATTAATATTAAAATCTATTAATAATATGGCACCTGAATACCTATATGAACTGGTGTCTATTAGAAAGTCGTTATACAGCCTATCATGTTTATAAAAGTGGCCGTAAAACATCAATCATCATTATCATCATCATTAGTTCATGCTCATTTTAACTGTAAATATGATATAATTTAGCTAAATGACAAGAATTTGAGTTTGCTTTGTACCTGGATGTTTCAACCGTCAATTAAAGTTAGTCTCTCATTTTATTATTTATCTAAGGCATATTCCCTGAGCCATTCGCCTCAAATCTTAAGCCAACATTAACAGATACATGGCAATCGTATAACATTTGTCGTCCTTACTTTTGCATTTAGCTTTCAATTTGAGATAAATCGAAAACCATGTTGGGAATCCGCATTTGTAATACTTATTCATTTTCGCACAGAAGCGGATACTACTGAGATTAGAATTCCTATCCTGTGGTCTGCGTTGCAGTTTTCTAAGAACTGAGCTCTGCGAGTGTCGTACTCCTTCCGATAAGTCAATTGTTTTAAGCTAAATCAGACGTTACTCGAGAAATAAAACACTCAGTTGGTGACCACTTGGTTGAAAGAAAACTATTTCCACGGCAATTCTGCATAAATATTTTAGCTTCCTTCTTGAACTGTGACTTCACTACTTGTTCGTATTGAGAATGTACGCTTATGCACCGTACTATCACCAATGGAGCTGTGAATGGTGCAAGGTAAAAAATGCAGCCGAGAAAGAATAATTAATATTCGTGTCTTCATAAAATTAAATTGGTACATTCACGTAATATCCGTAACTTTTTAGAATGTTCTACGACATTTCGAAAATTGTGCCTTTTGTAACAGAAATGTAAGTCAAGTAAATATTGCTCTTTTAGAGCCACTTCCGTGCACAAGGTAGGCCAAAGTCAATGAGGTGAAGTGAAAGATGAAACACCCTTGCGACATAGCCCGGCCGGGGTTTGAAGCCAGGTGATTTAGATATGTGGCCAACCACTCTATCAGTTAGGCCACGGAGGCGCCCGTGTATTCAATGTAGATGCTGGGGCCCATTTATTTAATGCTGCTGGGAGCTTGTTAGGGAATTTGGATCCCTTTGTTCCTCATGCGACTTCAGATGATCTCGAAGTTAAAATTCAATGTCCTCACGACATTCAGCACCCAACATTAGCCCTACTGAACCTGCTTCGTCAATTCCAGGGTGTTCCAATACCTTTAGCAGCGGTGATAAAATACACCTTATAATTATTAGTTTTTAAATACTATCATTCAAATTACCTACACGAGTACTCTCTTTTTCCAGTTTCTGATTGGAATCTTTCCATGATTGGAACCAAAAGTTAAATCAAAGCAGAAACAATTCGATCTTCGTGAAACGTCTCGACGCGTCTTAATATTCGACAACACCGCCATTGGCAACGATAACTATAAGGGTTGATATGACGTCAACTAGTACATAACTACCACAGACCAATCAAGAGAGAGATACCCCCAAGTACACATGTACCGAGGTTAAAGCAGGTCACTCGTAACCACGCTCAAGTCTCGCGCGACGTCATACTGAGTGTTGTTATGTTCTCATTTCCGTCAGAGCAATATAATTGATTTATAGCCCAAGAACATTGATACAAAGCTTCTCTGACCAGTTGGAGTAACCATATCTCGTTTGGGATGCAATTATCCCCGTTTCTCCCCCGGATCCGTTAGTCGGGATCGAGTTGCGTCTTGCAGCTGGTCCAGGGTTGAGGATTCGGAGAAGAAGACGAAATAACCGAGTTATGATGGATAAAGTGGCAATAAATCTTTGAAAGTGACATCAATTGTTGACTGAAGGGAATTTTATCACATCAGAATGAGCTTGGAGACGACAAGTGAGGTGTATCCGTAGTGCGTGGGACAGTCGTTGCCATATTACCGATATCCAGTAGAACGAAGGAGGCATTTTGTGGACATTGGGAAAACAGAAGAATGGGCGTTAATTTTATGAAGTAAAAGAGTAAGAGAAATAAAAGGGAAAGGGGGGAAAAAAAACCACGAACGAATGATAAATCCACGAATAAGCATTAATTGGTGCGCGTCATATGTCTCGTTGAGCCATTGGTTACAAAGTGAGTCAGCTTTCCAGGTTATAGTGAGTGAGTAAGTTATTGAGTGAGTGAGTGAGTGTGTGACTGACTGACTGACTGACTGACTGACTGACTGACTCACTCACTCACTCACTCACTCACTCACTCACTCACTCACTCACTCACTCACTCACTCACTCACTCACTCACTCACTCACTCACTCACTCACTCACTCACTCACTCACTCACTCACTCACTCACTCACTCACTCACTCACTCACTCACTCACTCACTCACTCACTCACTCACTCACTCACTCACTCACTCACTCACTCACTCACTCACGTTACAAAGTGAGTCACTTTCCATTATAGTGAGTGAGTAAGTTATTGATAGTGAGTGAGTGTGTGACTGACTGACTGACTGACTGACTGACTGACTGACTGACTGACTCACTCACTCACTCACTCACTCACTCACTCACTCACTCACTCACTCACTCACTCACTCACTCACTCATTCACTCAAGCATCCAACCACCCTAACACCTACTCATTCACTCACTCATTCACTCACTTACTCAGCATGATAAACTAGATAGTCTTACTTCTGTCATAAGTGAAATATGTTTCCCACGAGAAATATTATGTTAGTGTGTTGTCCACTAAAATGTTACCTTTCATTCTATCATCTGATTATATCCATTTATTATCCTGTTTATCAACTAACAGTTGCTCCTTGTGATATTAGATCATAGGAAGTAAACGGTGGTAATCTGTTGCTCAACCTGGTATGTTCAAATGCGTCGTTGGTTTCTGTTATTGTAATTAATCGCACCTGGCCAATCTGTTTACTAATATTGCTATTTCTGTTGAAGATCACAGTATATGCTATACATGGCTGTTAATTATGTAATAAAGTGTATACGAGTTAAGTTAATTAGCGCGATTATGATAGCAGAGGGAGATTTCTGAATACTGCATCCGTAGACATTACTGACAGGATGTATACAACAATACACTCAACCCCCTTTGTACTCATCGAACAATCACGAGCACTGTCGGCCATCTGAAGGTATACAGGTGGGCACAAAGAGACCCATCTGTGCCAAAGACGCCCTATATCCAATCACCAATTATATTCATAATACTTTATTGATTTGTATAAGTCAAAGTAATATAAAACAATTGTAATACAATTTGTGTCAAATAAAAAAGCAAACCTATTTCAGTAAATGCATTATGCTGATTGTGATATATTGGGGCAACTAGAGGTAAAATAAATAACGAATCAATCAACGAATAGGGAATGGTTGATTGACTTAATGATTTCGTTTAGAAATGTATTTAGAAATGGACAGTTATTCCTTATGATATGCAAATACATATAAATCTCGCTTGATATTGATTAAAATTGACATTGATAATACAAATATAAAGCGTTTATGTAATCATCACGTGCCATGAACGTGACATGAAAATGATAAATGGCGATGCCGGTATATAACCTGCGTAAATGGTAAAGACGATATTATAAAGATAATTGAGATACACAAATACGATTGTATTACCGGAGCTTGGTATTGACTCGTTAACAGCTAAACACATCTTTCGGTACATGTCAGAAGAAGCCAATATTACGCTTGTGCTCGAAATAGTTGACAGTTCTGAATACCCTCAAACGTAGAAGTACAGGAAAGAGTCTTCGCGAATATCGTTTGAGAACGCCATTCTTAAAGAAGCGCTTTGCCATTAGCGTTACCACCGATGGACGAGATGAAGTTGTGCTAAACGTTAATGAAGTAGACGAGAGTATGTTTTATTTCCATTTGGCCACTGGCTGAAGTAGTTCACTTGACGTTCATGAAATCTGAACACTCCTCATCACAGGGAGTATAAGAAAGAGAACGTTGGAAGATTACAGGTAATAATGCCTTTAATATTCGAATACTGTCTAATAAACATTTGTGCGTCCTAAACACTGGTTACTGAAGTGAATCGTTTACCGGAGTTTGAGCTGAGTTGCTTGGCACCAGAGCTGGTCATCTCTGAGACATGTGTATACGGCTGAGGGGCGACTGCTTAGAGAAACGTATCCCAGAATTACGGGTACGATGTGGATTCGAACTCAGAACCTTTAGGTATGCGGCGCAGCCTTTTACTCACTACACCATTGCAGCGTGTACAGGTAATCTAAATCGAGTTGTGATGGCACAGTTAGTTAGAGCGTAGGACTCGTAGTCGAAGGGTCACGGGTTCGAGGCTCGGAGAGCTGCAACGTTGTCATGTGGCGATTGGTTCACTCATCCATAACAGCTAAAACCTGACAGAACGTGATGGCTATTTGTTTAATTAACGCTTTGCGCCTTTAATGGCAGTATGCGTTGTATGCTCCCTTGGGAGTTGAGATGTGAGATGGGTAGAAATAGGTATGGGTCAGTGATAACAATACTGTACAGCGCCTCAGAACAGGGTTACCTGGTCCTGGCGTTATATAAACATGCGTTCTTATATTATCTAAAATAAGCATACCAAGCGAATGTAGAACTGCTAACTAACACGTACTTAATGACGTGCTAATTTAGATGAAAGTCGAAACAAAGTTAAACAAGGTCTTCATATCAAATCAGAACAAAATAGTCACCAAATGTATTAGTGTATAGACGAAGTATAGTTTATAGCATTTATTGCATGAGCTCCGATACCGAATATTTGACCGTCCACCCTCAGAAAATATTTTTAAAATATGTAATCCTTAGAACAGTAACCATAAATTCAAAATTACTAATCACGAAATAAACCTGATATCATAGATATAGGGAAATAATCCAAATTACTGAAGGACCGCCATTACGGCTGCACCGGAAGCCAGATTCGAAGGCGAGAAGGAGAAAACAACTGAAATGCTCTGACGTTACATTAGCGCTGTCTAGACTGACGCGGATTATAGTTGCTCTTGAGCTTAAAAAGCTCAGCCATTTTGAATCATCATCTTCTTCTAAGGTTCTTTCTGACTCAAACTGGTATGGTTGTACGTCATTCATGACGTAACTGTAACAAGATAATTGCATTTTGTTCTGGAATAATTATTTGCTGACACTTGTTTACATGCTTTTATACAGGATCTACAGACTTCCAGTCAAACTGCTGTGTTCAAGTGGCGTCATAATTCAGGAGCTTCCAGTCTCTGTCAACTTCAAAATGGCTGAGCCCACATGCCATTAAAAGTCGATTAATCAGCACTTTGACCTGGATTATTTAATGCGTGGGTCATCGTTTACATATTTTGACATCATTTATGATATTTATGAATGTAGCTGAATTAGTCCTGAAAATTTGAAATGAAGGTAGACTAGCCCCTTTAATATCTTGTGCTATGTGAATCAGAACATATATATTCATAAAAAAACTCTGGCAAAACTCTATTGTTCGTTGTTTATTAATGACATTCATGAGATCCACAGAATTCATGATGACTGTTTGTGAGTGTGATAAAAATATATATACTCTCAAGAAAAGAGATTTTCATATGTTAGGAGAGATAGATAGATAGTTAGATAGATAATTAGATAGATAGCTATATATATATATATATATATATATATATATATATATATATATATATATAATAATAATGAGGAGACAAAACCCAGAAAATAAAACACCAACATGATAAACAGTTTTTATTCAATTAAACCTCGAGAGAGAGAGAGAGAGAGAGAGAGAGAGTTCTAATAAAGTTTATACCGGAATGGATTGCTTAATGTATTTGTTCTGCGGTTAAAATATATGCTTATGATATTTTTGTAAGAAAAATATATTGGAAACGTACAGGTGAGCTTTAATGAAATTCGTGCATAAGATAATTAGCAATACATAGACATTCAAATAACACAGTGTAACCCATCATACGTTTGTGTCGATATTCCTTCAAACCCAAATTTATATTTGTCGTAAATAAGTCAAAACACGATTATTGAAGATGCAATGGTATTCAGAGCTGTGTAATCAACATTCATCCGATTTATCAGATGTTCTCTTTAATTATGGGTAATGCTAAGATTGGAAGCTTTATTACGGCTAGCGCGTTTATTTGAATAATGTTCTAATGTGTAATGCTGGAAACTAATAGTGAAAACTCACACATAAATATTACATATGATTATTACAAGAACACCCTGAATAAGATGGTTTTATAGAGAGCACCGTCATTATTGAATACGCCATGATCTAAATGCATTTACCTACAATTTAAACATACTAGAGATATGATTAATTTGGTAAATTTAGCAAATAGCTAAAACAACAATTTGTCTTGTTACTGAAGGGAACATATACTTCCAATGATCAGAATGTCAAAGTCCTAACAACAATTTGTCTTGTTACTGAAGGGAACATATACTTCCAATGATCAGAATGTCAAAGTCCTAACAACAATTTGTCTTGTTACTGAAGGGAACATATACTTCCTATGATCAGAATGTCAAAGTCACAATATTTATAATAGAATTTATTGCCTGATGTGTTGCTATTTCGGTTTTAAGACCACCTTGTTACTAAAACCAGATCAGAGACTGAACGGCCGACAGAATATAACAGAGTCTATATGATCTATCTGTTAACAAGTTTACTTGTGTTGACTCCATCACGCAGGGTGCTCTGACAAGTGAAATTACAGTTACCCGCAGCCACAGATATCCTTCTGGTTGGATAAAATACGGGTTAGCTCTGTTTGTGGGGGATATTTCATCCGTCAATGAACAGTTTCCACGCTGGTTCGAATTACTCATAAGTACTACATTCGTCGGTGAGTTATTTGGTAGATTTGTGTGACTTAATTAGGATTATACAGATTTATATTCCACACGTGACGTTTCATAGAATATATTTAATCATATTTGCTACCGATACTACTTCTATAAGTGTGTTAACGTTAACTCACTGATACCAATTACAGTTCCAGGTATATAGATGTAATGCAGGCACCACTGAATACGTGTCCTATTACCATTCAAAGATCATTAAAAGTTGTTCTCGAAACAATTTTTCACCAGTTATTATTTGTAAAACCGGTTTTAATTTGTTTGATATACGCGTATTACTACTAAGTTATCGTGATGTTACAACTTATATTATCCCATAATCTGACTTGGATATTTTGGATATTTTCCGATATTATGTTGAGTGTATGTATATATATATATATATATATATATATATATATATATATATATATATATATGTGTGTGTGTGTTTGTGTGGTGCGTGTTTGTGTGTATATGTGTTTGTGTGTATTTGTGTTTGTGTATGTTTGTGTGTGTGTGAGGAGAGAGAGAGAGAGAGAGAGAGAGAATGTGTGTGTGTATATCTACCGGTAAACAGTATCAGAAATAGGTACGTCCTTGTCTTTACTAATTACTCAAGATTTTTACATATTTTGACCTAATTACTGATATATACTTCAATATATTTGAACTATGGCTTAAATAGGTATACTTGCAACTAATTACTATAGTATGTAGGTTACCAGAAAAAACAAGCAGCTTCTGATGCCCGAAAAAGGCTAATATACTATTTTTATTCACCGATTTATGATTCGCGGGTCAATATTTCAGCTATGACGCAGTGTTTTTGGACCAATTACGAAACGTTTAGAACATAACCCGAGATAATTGTATTGGGTTCGTTATGATTAATAATAAACCACGAAAAGTGGTTAGTATATAATTAAATGCAAAAAATGTAAATGTTGCTGTTTTACGGCCACTTTTGCACATAAGGTGGGCTAAGTGAGCGGACCGACCTGCAAAGATAATGACGCCAAGTGAAAGATGAAACACCCTTCCGACACAGCCCGGCCGGGGATCGATCCCAGGTGTTATAGATCTGTGGTCAACCGCGCTAGCAGTTAGGCCACGGAGACGCCCTTTATTTTCTAATTAAAGATGTGCATATTTCATACACGTACAGTTTATATACAGCGCTTTTGAACAGGCTTTAAGTATGAAAAGAGCGTTTTATAAGGTTAGTATTATAATAATAATAATTAGCATATGATAATAACCACGTGTCGATTGTTAGAACACTGATGCGATGGTATGATATTTCGGAAATCAAATAATAGAAGGAGTACTGGGAAGCTGATTGTTACTATACTAGATTTCCGTTCTTCATTACAGAGGATGAAGCTCAACTGAAATTAGGTCATCACAGGTAAATCGGAAAATAATTAGATGGATAAATGGATTAGGAAAGCCGATATCTCAATATTAATATGACTAGTAATATATAATTCATGAAGCTTTATTCTAGCAATTAATACAATCGACAGTTTGATTAGAATTAACAAAATGGTGCACGAGTCTACCTGAGTATACGCTTAGATATATGTAAGCATGCGCGCGCGCGTGCACACGCTCGTACGCACGCACGTACGCACGTATATACAAGTAGTTGTCCACTTACGACCTTCATTGATAAGTTGATCTGTTATAATTACCTTACGTATATTATGATATGTAATGATATTATAATCAGTCGACGACTACCTGCATACGCATTTGTATAGACACAGACATATAGATATAGACATACGACCCACAATAACACCTATATTCGATATATACACATAGAGAGATATAGATAATAATGACAGTCTGTTCATAATATGTTTTGATAACATCTATTATTATTATTATTGATATTATAGATATTAAATAACGTAAATCTATTAAATTTTCGTTTGAGGGTGTCACTTCTGTCTATTTGTTGTCCATTAAATCCTCCAGTTTATGTGCCCTGGAAATATTATATATATATATGCTCGTACACACACACACACACACACACACACACACACACACACGCACGTACACACACATACACGCACGCACGCACGAACACACAAACATTGTATCTTGTTTAATTAGCAACTAGGTTTCACATGCTGTGTTTGCCCTTTTTCGGGTTAGTTTCAATATGTCTATGTCTCCCCCTCTATCTCATTAATTAATGGTATATAGTCTTACCACATTCTAATATGGCGTTTCTTCCTGTTCCAAGTTGGCACGTGACCGTTAGGACAGTTACATGAAGGTAACTGGTAATATCTGTTATAAAATGTAAATTAGTTAACATTCTATTTAATTGTCTCGATAGTGAATATTTCATTCCTTATTGACTGACTGACTGACTGACTGACTGACCCACTCACTGACTCACTAACTCACTCACTTACTCACTCAAGTTTGTACATATCAAACATCGATATATATATCATATAATAAACATATTTAAAAGATGCTTAGGTGCTGATGTTCTGAGCCAGTGCCATCATATATATGTATCCTAAAACATACACACACACATACACACACACACACACACACACACACACACACTACACAATAGATATACTTACGGACAGATATATTTAATACAGACATCACGAGGTGGAATGTCTTCATCACATTTAATGATGTTGATGAAGCTGATGACAATAAAGACAACAAGAAATCGCTGCATAATGTCGATGACCTTTGTCAACTGTAATATGATATATATATATATATATATATATATATATATGCATGTGCGTGTGTGTGTATTGTTACATACATATTGTTATACGTACATACACACGTTCATACATACGCGCATTCACTCATTCATACAGATATGTATACCTACATACATGCACACATACGTACATACACATACACATGCATAATACTTGTATACATCACACACACAGACACACACACACACACACATATAATGTTTAATAATATCGTTTTATTGGACTACAGTTGGTGGCTATGTTGCTAGCACACTGCGTAGAACAGGCAATATGGCTTCAAGAATAATAAATAAACATTTTAAGATACTTCAACCGAAGAGTTATTTAGAACACTATCAATATAGTATCATCACACTAAACATAAAAGCCTCTCGGGTTATTTAGTGTCAAGTAAGTTGAAATAAATACCTTAAAATAATTAGAATGTCTCCTGAAGCTCTGGAAAAGTTAATCACAAACACAACTTCAGTAAAGCGTTAATCGCCCGAAACACAAAAATCTCAACCCACCGTTACTATGTTTGTAAAGCAATGAGACATCTATATATCAATTGTCAAATAGGAAGCTACGACTAATTCATTTGAAGTACATTTAGCTTTATTTTCTCATTATGTTGGGCAATTTCACACCTGTACAAACATATAAATTCTATTCAATTATCGTTAGGATGTTTTAAAAACACCGGGTTACGTAAGTTCACAAGTAGAACAAAGATATTAAAATAGCACCCCTCCTTTGTTATAAAGAACTAAAGGATTAAGTGCCTGGCTTCCTATTGAAAATTGTGTATATAAATCTCGAGCAATATGGTAACGTTAGACATTCTATGCAACCTGATGAAGACTTGAATAGGTCGAAACCGGTCGTTGCAATTGGGTTGAGTCGTGTTATATCGCTGCTATTAGTATTAATCTGAATTTATTCTGATTTATGCTTATATTATTCATACATTATTCATACTGTGTATTAATATTTTATTTTTCCATTTTAGGTTTAATCTTTCTAGACCCGTAGTGTTCGACACAAAGCCTGGTTTTGTTTTAATCATAGTTTCTTTTTTATATTTAGATTATCCTCTTCTGGATTATTTTAGAAATTTTTTTTTCTTTCATTTTTCTCAAATTTTACCGGTAATTAATTATACTTACAATTAAATATTTAAAAAAAAATCAGTTTGGAGTTAATTGTTGTTTGAATGAAAGCATAACACCTGTGCCAGCGCATTAACTATCTTTATAAAACATACATACATGCATACATTTATACATACATACATACATACATACATACATACATACGCACGTACCTACATACCTACCTTCATACCTACATATATACATATAAATATACAACAATGGAATTACTGCCCGTTATAATTTTTCATATATATACTTAGAATACTAAATGAAATACAATAAATAACACAATACAAGACAACTCGTTGATGTTTATGATCGTTTAGTCTAGTAATTATTCATACGTATATTTTACTGAATGAGCTAATGTGAGTATAAATAATACGCCGAATTGTTTCCTCAAAATTCATGTCCCACATATTTCAATGGATCTCGAACACGAACACCATCTGTTTTGAGTGACCACGGTTCCCTTTCCAGCTATGTCTAGGTGGTAATGAGTATCTTCGTAGATGCTTGAATTCAGATGTTTCCATACCACATCAGGGGATGGAACAATTAGCGGCTAGCAGTCGACATCTGGCACAATTTATAATTACTTACGCGTTAATTGACTAATTCCTTAGAGAGCCTCGTAATTCGTAGGAAGACTATTAATGATATAAAACACGAGTCTTTTGTATTTGGTCAAACCAGTAAAGTCGATGACGTACTTGTTATATTGTTATGTACTTCTAAGGAGCTGCTCCCTTAGTTATGAATTCATGGAACAGATATATCTTCATTGAGTGTCAGACCTTGTTATTCTGGACGTCTGTGCACTCACACACGCACACACTCGCACACATACAAATATGCATATGTATGCACACACTCATACACATAAATAAAGGTTAATTAACACGTAACAAATTATTTACATTTATCAGTATGAAATCAAGTACTGTTATTTTAATGAATGACGGTGGTTTGTAAATATGTACAATAACTTAACTTACTTAACGTTTTTAAGCTAAAAGAGCACAGTTCCTACTTATTATATTTCGTCAATATTCACAACGAAATACTTCCGTTGAAACACGTTTTAGACAGCGAACACGATTATGAACGATAAAATTATAAACCACATCTGTATCCAATGTTGACATTGCTTTAAATTGGACATTATTGAATAATTTCGTGACACATCACGGCAACCGGAATCACTTCAGAAGACGATGGCCATTGTGTAAAGAAAGAGAGCCATAAATTTTAGAAACGTGTTTACAACCTGATATTTGTTTCTGCGAAATTAAGGTTGCAGTATTTTTTAGTTGTTGACTTTTTCGTCCTCAGCATAATTCTAAATAGAATGGTTTTGAAGTTTTCTTCAAACATTATATTATTGGTAAAGATTCAATCCGGTTGGGTTTGTAAGAATATTTCTCATATTAAATGTGATATAATTTTTATCGTCCTATTTAGACGTGTTTTGATTCGTATATTTTCAATGATGGTGCATTATCAAGTATTTTATAGCTTTACGGGATAAATCCAGGCTGGTGGGAAGGGGACATTTCCTGAATTTGTAATTCATTTTAGTAAGACCGTGCGATGATTTAGGTTTGTGCATGGTTTTTCTTTTTCTTTTGTACATATCTATCTACATATCTGTCTACCTATCTCTTGGTTTATCTGTTGCTATGTGTCAGTTGATATATGACTTTTCCTTGTTGTCTTTGTTCGTATCTCTCTCTCTCTCTCTCTCTCTCTCTCTCTCTCTCTCTCTCTCTCTCTCTCTCTCTCTCTCATATTATATATATATATATATATATATTTTCTCTCTCCACCCTCTCTCTCCACCTCTCTCTGTTACACCTTCCTCCCCTTCTGTCTTTTTGTCTCTCTCTCTCTCTCTCTCTCTCTCTCTCTCTCTCTCTCTCTTCCGCCTCACTTTCTCTGTTTGTATGTCGGGCTGTCACTCTCCTCCTCTCTTTCCCTCTCTCTTTTTCTCCGCCACTCTCTCACCTTCTTTACCTATCTGTCCCTCTCCCCCATCTTTCTCCCTCTCCCTGTCTATCCCCCCTCTATTCTCCTCTATGTGTCTGTATGCCTATCCCACCATCTCCGCACCTGTCTTTCCTCTCTCAAGCCATTATTTCCATACTTCCCCCGTTTTGTTATCAACATTCCCCTCCTAGCCCCCAAAGATCCCATATCTCAGTCACCTTTCTGATGACTAACGCCCTCTGTTGGATATCTTAGCTTACTAATCCGAACATTAAAAACCTTGAACAAACAAAAGACGGTATATGTTGTTGATTTACAACTACTCATCTCCTGGTTAGCGACAAACATCGAAAATGCCATAAAATGGGCCATGTGCCGCCGAACGAGCTCATAAAACCACTTCAAGTGTTCATAAATCTCGAGCCGCGCGCCCTGGAAGGCTTTAAGTCGTTGATGGCATAAGCCGCCAAAGACGATGGGCCAATAAACCGGGCGTTATGTCAACATTTGGCCAGCGGGACATCGAGATGTCAACAAAGTGATTTGGTCTTCTAGCAAAATGCTACGCCAGAACATTTAAAGGTCATTTCAAGGTCACGAATGTCTGGCGATTGGAGATGTTCGCTGACGAATGGATAAATGTTGGTTCACTGAACATTATGACCAAACGCAAAACATTCTTCAATGGGGTTGTGTTGTTCTTTTAGATTCACCACGTGATGATAGTTGTTTTGTGTTCTGTAATTCTATAAGTATAACTGTCGGATTGATGTTTGCATTATGACGATACGATATTAAGATGTCTGATTCGGCCATGTATTTCTTGGGTTAGCATCATTACGAATGGTTTGAAACCCACTTTATATACATTACGGTGATGAAGGTGATTGACATTTTACGGCCACTTTTGTGCACAAGGTAGGGAAAATGGGCCGAGCGACCTCCGAAGGTAATGAAGCAAAGTCAAAGATGAAACCATCTTCAGATATACCCACGCCGTGATTCGAACACGGGTGGTAGTGATCTGTGGTCCAACATGATACCGCTAGACCAAGGAGGCACCCTTTACATACAAAAACATCTATCAATATGTGGAGGTATGGAACATTTTATTTTTAGATTAATGTATGTATAGTTGTATCTGTATTTAGATTTATGGAGGTAGGTCTCCAGTTATTCGAACCCAGAATAAAGCTGAGGTCAGCATCTGAGGTGTCGAAATGCTTTATATACAGGTTTCTTTTGGACCACAGAAAATTACTGTTGAATGTAAACTGTGGTGTCAAAATAGTTTATGATATGTATGTAGCAAGTCACCATTGAACCACACGCACGTGTTGTCTACTGCGAGCTGTGGTATCAAATGGTATGTTTTTACGTGCTTCCGCTTTTTGTACGTAGCCTGCATGTAGCCGCTTTCCTGTGGGCGTGACATATTTGTCGCGTACGAAAAGCGAATTAGCTGGTTCCCACAGGCTGATGAGTAGATCAGACACATGCTTAGGTATACGCACACATTTATCAATATGTGGAGGTATGGAAGATTTTATTTTTAGATTAATGTATGTATAGTTGTATTTAGATTTATGGAGGTAGGTTTCGAAGGATGTTTAGATATGTTGATGCTCTGTGCCTGTTGCCTCTTACTATGTAGTCTAAAACGCACATTGCCCGTGCCAGACATCTTATCTATTTCCATCCAGATTCCTTATTACACCAATGTAAGAAAGTTATGTCGTTGTTGCAACATGTTTGAGTTTATTAGCTTTGTTATGTATAATGTAGAATCTATATTGTTGCCCTCTTATGTGGTCTGGCGAAACGACCTATTAATTCATACAATGCTGCTTGATGGATTTATACTCCTGGAGTCGTTTGTTACTCCGGCAGGCATCTCCATGGGTATTAAGCTGCGGACAGAGTTTTTCCCATATTATGAGTAATTAGATTACACTGATATAGGAAATTTGTTAAATGTGTAGCTATTATAATCCCGACGTGTCATTCGCAGTATCGGAGATCTGCCTGAAATCCGCTGTTCTGGACCATGGGTCAAATAGATCAAGTGGATAGGCGCTTTAATTTAGATCCCACCACACCTAACTGCATATACTTAGGGACGCCAAATTAAGCGTGAATGAACGTTCC
The DNA here is from genome assembly GCA_025642065.1 of Paralvinella palmiformis. NCBI lineage: Eukaryota > Metazoa > Annelida > Polychaeta > Terebellida > Alvinellidae > Paralvinella > Paralvinella palmiformis. Next base: position 384 of record JAODUP010000962.1, on the reverse strand, counting down.
CTTAGTGATGAACGGAAACGTATGAGGGTTAGCTGTTAGGTTCGAGTAAATCGTAGTATTTACTCAGGTTTGAGACGATATTTCGTTGTAGTCCAGTAATAATCCATTGTGCGGTATTGCTACTTTGTTTTTATTTTAGTTTAATCGCTTTAGTGAGTCCATACTGTGTTAGTGTACATTCTCTTTGTTATGAACACACTGTAATGTTTGTTAACACGCTGAGGCTATATATAGGGCTTGAAATTTCACTTAGGTTAGAGAAGAACTTCGACGCCAGCCCAGTCGGACAGGTATAGATACATGGTTCATATAGGTAGGATTTATTCAGTTATTCGAACCCAGAATAAAGCTGAGGTCAGCATCTGAGGTGTCGAAATGTTTATA
>JAODUP010000961.1:0-140725 GCA_025642065.1 Paralvinella palmiformis | reverse complement strand
AGATACAGAGCCTCATAGCAATGAGTAGGGGTAGGGTGATTTGTATAGCGTAATTTATCTCGTGTTATTGCATTTTGTTCCAACCGCAATATAGAGCAGCATGTTAACAATAGATCGCTATTAATACAAGGTTTATTATTATAATATGTTTAGTCGGATCATTTAAATGGGATAGTTCAATTATCAATCTTTCTTTCGGGTGTCCTAATTTAATTTTTAAAAAGGTAACAAATAAAGACAACGTTTTGGCGGCATGGGATTGGTACATTGATGGAGTCATCTCCTGACAAATACCAGTAACTGGGAATACAAATACTTGAGCAACAATTTCCTAACCGCAGCTTCATCTGTATATTTAAAAAAATTAAACCTATACAATTGATTTCGTTTCTGTTTAATATTCCAGTCATATCAATTGAAACAATTGGATTGAGATAATAAAATAAGAATGTCCGGCATCTATTTGCAGACTATAGAATATTATAGTACTTAAAATAAGGAATACCTGATCTTTTTATCTGTCAGCGACTGTTCGTTTATCATGATAACAGATTATTGTTTTCTTCAATCAGAACAACCGTAATTAGAAAAGAATCATTCCCTTAAATAATTATAGAAAGAAGCCTACTACTTTCACACATTCCAAGATGTCTGACCCCTATATACATATATGTAGTTGTCTGTAAGTTCACAAAATAATGTCCGTTTATTAACTATCAGATGGATAGTTAATCTGTTAGACTTGTTAGAATCAATAGTATTGCGTTATGATTGTTAAATTAAAAATAATCATAACGGCTGTATAAATACTCACGCATTCACTGAAAAGGGTGTAATTTAAATACTGCTTGCGATAGCAACTAAATACTCTACCTTGGTTTTTGGTGGAAATGTCAATAGTCGACGATACACTTGTATGCGACAGCTATTTTTTTATAATAATAAACATCCAAGCAGCAATGTTATCAAAAATTGTAAATTTTAAAGAAATAATTAATATATTTGTAAACTAATAATACAGATATTTGATAAATTATCCAAATGAATTGCAATTACAATTGTTCCGATAAAGTATTAGTCATTAAAATACATGATTTACATAATAACTGGCAAATATTTGCTCTTATATTTACCAACCCACAAATAACTGAACACAAATATTTAAAAAAATATATTTATCCATATTTCATTCATATTTAGTGAGGCATTTCGCGACATAAATAAAACTACCAAAAAATATAATAATTAATAGAACAAATACTCCCAAAGCTGGAAGAAAAATAAACAAGTGCAATATAAAAAAGAGTAGTTTCAAATACAATAAAAATGTTCACACAACACATCATATACTTCTTCCAGGCAAACAAATACATGATTAATATGTTTACAAATATCATATTTACAAGCAATATAAATTACAAATATAATCAATAAAATATAATATGGGTGTAAAGTATATAGACCGATTGTGTGTACTACTCAGTTACAGCTATTTATTAACAATAAGAAGAAGAAAGCAAGAATTGTTTACGTATAAAACACGGCATGTATTTATGTATAAATTAAAAGGAAATTGCTTTCGTAATAATGTTTTTGCCTATTTAGCAAAAGGTATGTCTGTGCGAATGAAAATTAAAACTGTTTTAGCATCCCTAATACTGTCATCCGTATTGCTACGGGGGTCTTGCCTAAAAATAGGTGTGTCAAATTTGATGCTTTGCAAGCATTATGGTTGATGGTGTAAGCATAGGCAACACATAGACAACACACGCGCATATACACATACAAACACACACACATATATATATATGTGTGTGTGTGTGTGTGTGTGTGTGTGTGTGTGTGTGTGTGTGTGTGTGTGTGTGTGTGTGTGTGTGTGTGTGTGTGTGTGTGTGTGTGTGTGTGTGTGTGTTTTAGCTGTGTATAATAAGGCACAGGCACAGAGAATCTCGAACCGTGAATTCAAACTCTGGACGTTTCTTCAGGGGACTGAATCCAGAGTGGCGACTTTTCTTGCTGAGACATGTGAATGTCTCACCTCCCTAAGCCGAAGCAAAATCAAAATATGAATCATCTACAGCCGTGGAGTTTGGGAGTAGAACACCCAAGTCAGATCACGGCAGTAGTGAGAATGTTTAGTTTAATTATCTAAGCAGCCCTATTTATAGCTATTTTTTCAATTGCTGTATCTTTCTTCAAAGCAATACTATATAAACCATATAACCCAATTGTCACTGTCTTCAAAGATCAGTTTTTACAACGGGCAGGCGTCATGAAGCGATTACTATTAAAACTGTTTATCTTAATTACTATTAAAAGACTGACATCTGCGCTGAAGCAGACCGTAATAGCGCGTCATAGCTTCCGTACTGTTTGAACTATGCTATCATTTTCAAACCTGACCTAATTTATGCTATTCTAACTATAGTAGTTCTTAAATGTTATTTATGACAAGCAGATTAGAGCTAATCTTGAATGTCATAGTACAAAGTGGACATAACTGGACCTAGGAAAGATAAATCTATTCCCACATACAACCAAGGTGAATTATATATACAAGTAAACTTGTTATGTAAAACACACCAACCGCGCGAACTGTGTCCAATGCCACCGCTCGAGATGCGATGCAGTGTTTCTATTCCTGAGTCAGGAGTACTTATAATGCTTTAAGAGCGTACTGTGCCTGCTACAGTCATTTAAATGCTGGATAACCAGGCCAGACACCTAAACGGCGTGCCTCCAAAGACGCAAATAGTACATGGATTATTACAGCTCTAGATCAACTTTTCTTGAATGCAGGGACCGGGAAATATGGTCTCCACGCATAGAAAACGGAACTTTCTCAACCGCAGCATAATATGCGTTGTGATATTTGCTGGAGGGTCAAATACCTCATAAACATACAAATCCAATAAATACTATGACCTACTCGTCACTATTATAACAATTTACATCGGCGTTTTAGCAGACCGTTATGGCGGAATTGCCGTTCTATATATTAACATTTTCAAATCAGACCTAATGTCTGCTATACAAACTATAATTATAATATAGGGTTTTATTAATGACAAGGAGACTAAAGTTAGCCTTGAATGTCATAGTACAGACTGGACATAACTGGACCTAGGAAAGATAATTCTATTCCCACAAATAACTAAGGTGAATTATATATATAATTAAACTTGTTATATAAAACACACCAACCACACGAGCTGTGTCCAATGCCACCGCTCGAGATGCGATGCAGTGTTTCTATTCCTGAGTCAGGAGTACATGCTTTAAGAGCGTACTGTGTCTGCTACAGTCATTTAAATGCTGGATAACCAGGCCAAACACTTAAACGGCGTGCCTCCAAAGACGCAAATAGTGCACGGAATATACAGCTCTAGATCAACTTTTCTTAGAACGCATGGACCTGGAAACATAGTCTTCACGCACAGAAAAAGGAACATCTTAACCGCAGCATAATATGCCTTGTGATATTTGCTGGAGGGTCAAATACCTCATAAGCATACAAATCCAATAAATTCTATGACCTACTCGTCACTAACCCTTTATATCAAATAAAACAAAATTGGTAAAAAGAAAACACGAACCTCAATCTCTGGCACGGGCAATGTGTGTTTTAGCTGTGTATAATAAGGCACAGGCACAGAGAATCTCGAACCGTGAATTCAATCTCTGGACGTTTCTTCAGGGGACTGAATCCAGAGTGGCGACTTTAAATAGTGTATATTTAGGTTGATTCATATAAATGTATCAGTTATGATTGTTCGGTGCAAACAAAATGCATATCATAATGTATCCAACTATTTAATTTCTTATTTCAATTCACAATCAACAATATATAGTTACATCATGATTTCCAATCATAGTGCATTGGCATTTATGTTGTAAATGTTCAACATTTACTCGTGTATTTTGTACAGAAGTATTATTGTTCTTGTTTGCAACAGCTTAGACGGCCAGTTATTGTGTGTGTGTGGTGTGTACACGGCACTTTAATTATTCTCAACATCGCAATGTTTGGTAGAGAATTTTAAACCAGTTTGAGCCAAGACTCCATTGAGGAAACAGCTCGTCTGATTTAGTGCAACATTCACGGGATTGTTGTTTTATACTAGACTTATTGAATATGCTTATTATTGTAACTACATTTCAATAATATATAAAAATATCAAGCAATTACTAAAGTGTGTAATGTGTTTCGATTAAGTTTACATTATTTCCATGTCCAATTCCATGTTTGAGTTAGAAATAAGAAGTATACTGTTTCTGGGTTACTATTTTCATGTATATTTGTATTTTGATTACAGTCGTATCCCACGCTGTTCTTTGCATTTTCGTTGCTTGGGGCTTCTAGAAGCTATCCCGGGGTGAGGCTTATTTAATGGATATTCGTTGCCATGATTTACAGGTTTGCTATACTGTGCTACATGTTTGCATAAGATTATATATGGGTTGATGATGTAAGATATTGGTGGAGACATAATTATTACACTATTCATATGTATATATGTTTATTATTAGTTTTATAAAGGAATACAGGATTGTTTGACTCTACTCTAAACAAATAAAAATCACTGGTTTTGATTTTTTAAGGGTGTCAAAGACAATGTTGTGCATATCGTTAAATATTTTCGGAATACCCACATGCCAGCTGCGTGGTACAAAGCATCCGGTGGCAAGGCCTTAGGTCATGCCACAAGATGTACGGTGGAACACAATGGCAGACTGGCCGTATTATCCTCCAGTATTGTAAGAAGCATCGGGACGAGATCGATACGAACAAAAATATTGGCATTAAGCGAAATGCAGAAGATTTCCTCATCAGATTGAAGCCAATCTCAGTGGATCTTGATCCTGGAGAAAACATTCGAAGAGAACAATCAACCTATCCGCGTCAGGACGTTAGACCAAAATAGACCAAACACTCAAACTTTGAAGACTTTTCTCTATTTAAAATCATGTTTTAGTAGAAATAATACGCCAGAGTTATTAAAACAAATCACATAACGATCCCATCCATAATTGAGTACGAACAATTTCTCTTAACCACGAACCGGGTGATAATAAAATGTGATAAAATAAGATGCATACAAATGGCATCTGGTGTCCAACTGAGCACCTGCAGGCAAAATTAATATAGCAGGTAGTAGACCTACCTGCATTTGAAGAGATAATCGATTAGTGCCATCCACTAGATTATCGACCGGTTTTAACGATATCAGATTGGTATTCAGCCGGTACACATAGTCTAACTATTTTTGTTCAATAACATTACACAATTTTGCTTTTAACCTTTTTTTGAATGTTCAGATTCATTAATTCAAGCAATGAAATGGTTCCCTAAAAATGTACTAATAAATTGTTTTGACCCTTCTTATATTAAATAGTTGCTCTAGCTTATTTTATATAGGGCTGTGCGTCCATGGTTTTGTTAGATAAGAATGATGCTAATAATAATATTATTTTTATTAAGAAGAAGAAAAAGTAGTAGTAATAGTAGTAGCATTTTCTTGCTGATATTCGGGTTTGGATGACTCAAAGGGTTCTCAAATTAAATGATAATAGAATAAATATTGCGTATATGGTTTCACATTATAGTACAAAATCGCTTGAAACACCAACATTACAGATTGGTGCATTTTCTATTCCCCCTAATGGGTCAGTAAATAATTTAGTGGTTATTTTTTAACAAATATATTAATACGTATGAACGTATCACATTAGTATGTCGTGCTGCTTTCTACCTTCATAAGAACATCCACTGTTTAAAAACCTTCTCGAAACAACATTCACTTGTTGTCCACGCCTTTGTCATATCTTATAAATTACATAGTATTATATTTTTCATTTATCGGTTATTGTTATTAAACTCATTGTTCGAGATTAATAATAATAATAAATAATGAAGATCTACTAATGCGAAGACCAATTTACCATTTGAACCATCCATGTAATTTAACATAGAAAACAATCTTGGTTAAGTGAACATTTAAGGCAGATTCAAAATTTCAACGCATGACTCACTACAACCTTCACATCTAATGGTATATGGTTATCCCAAGTCTTCGGGATGACAAGAATTCTAATAGAATGAGACACTCATGTGCACCGTCATTGACAGATTTATAAATTAATAATGAAATTATGAACTGGACACATTAATTCTCAGACAGCCAATGCATTACAGTTTGATGTTAATCATGTATGTGTTAAAATAGACGGAGTAGAGTAGTCTATATCGGATGTTAAAATGGCAGGATTAATTAAAATAGATCCTAATTGTGTCAAAGATGCTTTTAGGGATGAATGTCCTCAATACGATAATAGGCAGTTGTACGTATATATGACATATGTACATTCATAGTAATATACTTGTATCAAAAATAAAATCTAAATGTTTTACTGGTTCATCGGGTATAATAAAAGATTCATCAGGGTGTAACGTTCGTATTTTCTATATTTGAAATATTGTGTTGAAGCAAGTGGATTATATTCGTTTTTTCATTATTCAAGTTTAAAATATTTTGAGTTATCCATTGTCGACCATAAGAAGTGGTCCCCATTCCATAAGGGAGAGAAATATTCGATTCCTCATCAAACTATAATAATTAATATATTTAGTTGTCTGCAGCGAACAAGACTTAGTTGTTGCTAACACTCGTATTACATGCGATATTTAACATCCTATCGTTGTGCAATAATAGCAAGAGGGAATGTGTACATTGTGAAATCTAAAGACAGAAGAAAGTCGTCAAATAACAAACATAAGATATATCGGACACAAAGCCATGAAGAGACATTATCCGGGGAATAGTTTTATTATAAATAAAACTTTCAAAGTACTTAATCTACCTGAAAAACGAAACTTACCTTAATTAAATAACGACACACACTTGTCTTATACTATAGTCAGTTGTTTTAAACAAAATAGATGGTTTTGGTTTGTTTCAGACGAATCCCGGCTCTGAGTACTAGAAGCAGGATTCATGACCAAGAGACCTATCGTACACATAGGACATTATCTTCTAACAAAACATAAATTAATTAGGCTTGCTGTCTACTTATGAAATAATATCAGACATTTGTGAAAACATAATTTGAAGAATCTTTGTGGAGAAGTTTGAGCTACGTAAAGATCTACTCAATGGAGTAAAGGTAATCGCGACTATCATCACTAGAATATAGCTCACTTACAACAATTCAGGGAAACATTAATATAGACTCAACTAGGGATTTATGAAAGTGTACTACTAATAATAATAATAGTGTATATTTAATAAAACGCCCTTACTAGCAGGAACGATTCAAAGTAATTTATTCACTAACAACATCATGATATAATAATACAATTACATAATATGTTAGATTGTCTATCCATAAATGTGATGTTGTTAGCCAGGACAGCCGATAGCCATAAAGACTGTCTTCCCCGGCGTCCCAAGAATAATTAAACACAAATTAAAACAATCAAATCAACAGTGATTCGAGATGATGTGAAATAATGATTGGCGAGTGATGGTGAAGGTAGATGAATCTAATGCATCAGTATGCTGCTGTCTGATCATGGAGTCTGTCGCTAATACAAGTGAACCTGGAGGGGAGACCAACAAAATCAATTGGAGAAAGTAGGCACCGGGTTGGGCCGATGAGAAAATACTAATAGTTTCAACGATTTAAAAATGTGTGGTAGATGAGCATAGGGTTGTATGTCAACATTCAAACCTCAGTGATTGATACAAAATTATCAGTTAGTAATATATAAAGTTGCAAATGTTTACAGTGTACGCTACTTTGTGCGCGGGCATTCTGAGCACGTGGTAAATATACACATGATCAATAACTGTTGGAGAGAAATCGGTGATTCTAGTAGGCTTGGTAATGGGGGGGGGGGGGGTGATGGTAATATAATAAAACCGCATGTAATCTGTCTGTAAAAAACCTATGAGAGATTTAAACGATAATTATTATGTATCTGTGAAAGCAATCTTGAACATGTGTGTCTTTAGAATGGGTTTACAGTTTTCAAGAGACGACACATTTCTAATATATGCCGGCAACCTATTCCACAAAGTGGGGGCTGCGACACTAAACGCACAATAATCATATGACTTAAGTCGAGACACTGGCACCTGCAATAGTACCCGAGTTTTCGGGATGACTTTCTAATGAACACCATTTCACACAGGTATTTTGGTTATTAATAAAATCTTGAAATAAATACGCTGTCTAACAGGTAGCCATGTAGTTATTTTTAAGAAATGAGGTGATATGGCCAAATTTTGGAGTATTTGTCACTATGCGAACTGTGCTATTCTGAATTCGCTGATGGCGATTAATGTTATAATCAGACATGCCTTATAACAGGGAGTTACAATAGTCTATACGAAATGCAACAAAGGCGTGGACTACAGTTACAAGTGTTTCTTGTGTCAAAAATATTTTTAAACAGTGATTATTCTTAAGCTGGTAATAGACAACTCGACATACTGATGTGACATGTTCATACATGTTAATACATTTGTCAAAAATAACTCTTAGATATTTTACTGACCTATTAGGGGCTATTGAAGATGGACCCGTCTGTAATGCTGGTATCTTTAGGGATTTAATACAATGTGGTGATGCCAAAAATATAATATGTGTTGTATTACCATTTAATCTTAGAAGATTCTGAGTCATCCATAGCCGAATATCATCAATACAATATTCTAACTTTCAAGGAAGAGGACAAATTTAACTCTTTGTCAGGATCCAGTGATATATACAGCTGTGTGTCATTAGCATACAAGTGATATTTAATGCCATATCACTTTGCAATGATCCAGAGAAGACCGGTATACATTGTGAACACCAGAGGACCAAGAACCGAACCCTGTGGTACACCAGATAACAAAAAGTGAATGTCAGATAAAATACAGATAGGATCGAAACCATTCAAGTACTTTACCTGACAGACCGAAAATATATGTACTAATCACCTGTACTAATAGTACATTAATATCTGTAGTATTTAATTTCCATTTGCCATGTGTGTGAGAGTGTATGTGTGTGCATCTTTTGAGCAGAAAATAAACCCTGTTGTGCGTGCGCGTGCATGAGTGTGTGCATGTGTTTTTGTGTTATATGCTATATATGTCATGTGATCAATTTTTTCGGATATGACATCAACAGTAAGTATATAGCACATTATATTTCTTAGCTTGTCCATGGTGGACACAGAGTAGCTGAATGACATTCCACAGGGGGGGGGCAAATCATTATTATTTGGGTAGGTCAGAGAAAGGACTTATAATTACTGGAATGTTATGCCCCAGCGGCATAATATTTCTGATCAGTGCGTAGAAACATCGAAACGGACTACATTTCGTGTAAAACGAATAGAGCAAAAATCATTAGAAACAGACATGTTATGCTTGAAAGGCTGATAGACTGTAATTAAAGCTTGTAACCGTGTATTATAATGTTCTCATTGTTTCCTCCATGCCTCTGTTTCGTAATGAATGGAACCAACTCTGCGTTTGGATTACTTAATTAAAAATTGATCATATCTGTAATTTTATGTTTTATGCATCAGGAGATCAAATGAGAACAGCTGCAGTAGATGGGGCAGATCCAACATGTTTTGGGTGGGGCTCTAAAGAGGGTCTAAGCCATTATGCAAGGCACAAAGTGCCGAGGAGATGGGTAAGGGTCGGGGTCTCCCCCTTTCTCTGTAAAAGAAAAATGGAAATCAGATAGTGTTTGGATGACTTCTGAAATACTACAAAATACAAAACTTTCAAGTGTTTACTGTTTATAAATACTGGGAGAAATAGACATTCCTGTGAAGAAAGTCCCATGGTATAAGACTTGGTGATTGGTTCAGTGTATATACAGATTGTTAGTATTAGTGAGGGTTACTCGATTTGTTAACAGAAACATGAGTGTCCCCAGTCAAAATGTGATATATTGTGCATTTTGTCACTAACATATTTAATAAGCAGGTTGACCATTTATTTCAAGGTGCATACTTATGAAAAAGAAACAATGATGTTTAAAATATTTATTACCTCATGTAAATCTACATCAGTTAGTCGAAAAGGCTGCCCTTGAACACACCTCTAGTGTGTTCTTTAATGAACTTATCTGCAATTTGTTTGGAATCGATGTGCTTACTGTAAAATATTTTCATTAACGTTAAAGCAGAATACCTCGGGTCAGCCATCCAGCTCCCAAAATGGCTTTTGATTAGCCTCATCACAGAGACACTACCCTCTACTTCGGCAAATTTGGCAAACAGAGTACATCCTAATACCAGTAAATTTCTAATGTTCGGAAAGGAATCTGGATCTGCAAATACTAAAGATTTCATCAAAGTATCAGGTAAATTGACCCTATCAGACTGCTTGGGCCACATATTGAACCATCTGGATACCTCATTATCTAATGACCTAGGAGTTAGCAGCACGTTATGCCATGATTCAAATTACTCTGTGTGAGGCATCCTTAGTTTGACAATTAAAGATAGTGTTAGACTCAGCAAAGCACTCACTGGTCAGTAGTTGTCTGCAGATAAATGGTTCTGCAACTGTAGCAGTAAGATATCTATAAAAGGAATGCGAATTGATCTCTTGTAATAAAGAAGAGGTGTGTCAGCAGGTACATTCGAACTATTACACTGAATCCTTGGAACCCTTAGCATTTCCTCCTCGGTACCTATATATGAAGCCAGCTGCTTTGCTTCGTGCTACCATCTCTGATATTCTACACCCATGTCTGATTTGATCTTCTGTATGCGTCAAATACGTCAATATCTCTTCTATGAAGTTTAGCTGACAAACCTTTCAAATTATTCTTCAATATGATGAAGCCAACAATAACTCCAAAATTCGGCAGACTTCTTTTCACTCCATGAGCCGTAGTCAAACGGCTTTCATTAAGCTCTGGATAAATATGTTGCTTAACCACAGCATCAAGGCAAGTAACCACGTGTTCATAAAGCTCACCAAATGTCTTTCAACCTTGCATGTATTGCACAAACCTTTAAGTTTCTCGTGGCGAGGATTGGGGCAATAATGTTTGAGAGCAAGCTCCAGGAATTATTGCCTCTTGGGAAAATTGTCAAAAAGTTGTACTTACTAATGATTAGTTAAAAGACAAATCACAATTATACTTCATTTTATACTAAGTAAAATGTATGTTAAATATTAATGCTATCAGACACACAGTACACAATGTGTGGTTATTTAAGAATGACAAATTCGCAGTACTCTTACTAGTTATTATATCACCAAATAATATATTGCATTTAAAGATGGAGTATCTCTACGAGCGATGGGGTGGAGTTCTGCCCCTCTGATGATCGAAGAGAGCGCGCAAAGGAAATATCCTACTACCAGCCAAATAAGTAACAAAGTCACGAAAGGTCTGTTCCACGGGCTCACTACATGAATGCTAACAGACCCTAACACTAACCCTCTAATCCGAGCATGCGCAGTTGACCAATATCGGTAACAGGATTATTCCCATGATCTCTCTCCCAATGTACGATTACATGTGCTGCCATCTGGTGAAAGTCCCTGATTTGGTGCTCTTAAAACAAGAGAAACCCGTAAACAAACGCTCACCGTTGTCATATGACACACAGTGAGTGACATACGCTAGTATAGATCTAGGTCTAGATTAAAACAATAAAATTGATCAAGAAGCAACATTATATTGTTATATTTCTGTTTAGTGTACGTTACAGTATGTTTCCTTTGGGAACATTTGTTTGTTCTTTAGCCATATTACAGGTTGTCATCGCCAAACAGCCAAATATACTGTTTATATTGGCCGATGATTTTGGCAGGAATGATGTTGGATGTCATGTTTCTGAGATCCATACGCCTGTTTTGGATAGTTTGGCGGCTACTGGCATTAAATTGAATAATTATTATATACAACCAATATGTACACCATCTAGGAGCCAGCTGATGTCTGGCAGGTACCAGGTAATTATTTACGTTTTCGTACTTTCTCCACCTTATCACCTATGTTCAACATAATGTTGATTTATGAAAACTGAAAAGTTTCATGAAATTGAAAATCTCTCTGTTGTGACTGTGATATTGTAGATCTATTCACTATCAAGACCTTAATGATGTATAAAGGTGGAAGGCCATAAAACTCTGTGTGGGAACGCTTTTTTCATGACCGTTGATAAAAAAAAGCTAAATGCAAGAAATGTGCTCATCAGCAGGCCCGGTTGCAAAAGCACTGGACAACTGTCAAAGTGGTAATTGTGGTATAGCGATACTTGTCATGAGTGGCTCAACTTTTTATCTGATCCAGTTCTCCAACTACATGTCAAGCTTGTAGAAAAATGCTTCAAGCAGGTTGTCCTTGGTGAACTTTTAGTGGCATACATGCTTCATCCCACATATAGAGGTGCCCATCTAACAGGAACACAATTAGGCATTGTCAATGAGTGGATTATATCACAAGATCCAAGTTTCATCACAGTAATGATAAACTACCAAGCACAAGCGTCACCATTTCCTTCAAGTATTTCACTGATGCTGCTACAAATCTTCCCAGTTAATTGGCAGAAGGCCCTCAAATTGTATGGATTGCCAAGTGATTTTGGAAATATTCATACCAAGGTTTCACAATCGTTCTGGCAATAGCACACACAGCCTTTAAGCTGGTATTCTGCTACAGAATGCTCAAACGAATGGTTGAATTAGAATATTAACTATGTTGATGTTATGTCTAACTGTTTTCCACTGAGTAATTAATATCTGTTATGTCATGATCTACATTTCATTTATGTGCCAATATTTAGGCTAATACAATAAAAAAGTTAAGCATTTTGTTCTTTCTATATGTGTATTTTTGTGAGACACATGTGAGTGAAGATGTGATTATGTGAATGTGTTTACTTAGTTACACAATATCTGTTCACGTTATTTACAGTTTTTTTCATGTAATGTAAAAGAAATTTTTTATGGTAAAAACCCAACCACGATACATAAATTACAGTTAATCTGTATAATCAGGTAATAGATGTATATTAACTGAAATATTCAGGTGATAGGTTTTTTGCTAACTGAGATTTAATACACATTTCCTGAAAATGTCAGGTAATATACATATTACCTAATTATACAGATAAACTGTAACACATATACAGTAAAACTTGCATGTATTGAAGCCATGGGGACCTACGAAAATACTTCGATATACACGTAGTTCATAATAACCGAAGTTGTATAAATAACATTTATCAAATAATTAATGAAATGATAATATGGTCAATAACGATATACGTACATAACAATTTATTACTCACCCTAAAATTCAATTATCTACGTGTACATGTTATTATGAAATACACCAATATTGACACAACATTTACATAAAAAAGTCAATGACATGTGTTTGTTTTCTAGAGTGACATTGATTGACGGTTGCAAATGCTTTCAGTGAGCAATGCAATCATCACTCAGTACAAAGACAAATGAACAATGGATGTTACTTTTTTTTAATCTCTTGATGAAACTGACATTTTCTAATTGCCTTATGACAATTCGATATATTCGTAATAAATTACAATGCTTATAATGCCACAGGGATTCAAAATTTCTTCAATAAAGCCGAGTTTTCGATATATAAAATTCGATATAAATGAAGTTGTTTACTATTGAAGTAAATGGGAGTTTGGCGGGACCAACATACTTCAAAATAAGCAAGTATTTCATTCTAAGCAAGTTTGATATATCCGAGATATATATATAATGACCAGAATTGCAATTATTTTACGTGGTTGGTTACTTGAAATGAGGGAGATGATTATGGTCTGGATCTATAATTTACTGCTTCCTGATAAGGATGACTAATTATAAACAGATTTAGAATTTCTAATAGATGACATATTACTTATTAGGCAGAGAAAGCCATGCCAGTTGCCATCTTAATATCATCTCATAATTATTCATATTTTCCTTAAGCGAACCACACTTTAACCGGCTCGATTCATTGTTTACAATCATATATATATATATATATATATATATATCGGTTCCTTTTGCTAGTCACAGATATCTATCCTGTGTTGGTGATTTTCCATTTTCTGGCATGGAATTATATGATATATGCAAGATTAAAGCCATTGGAGAGAGGTATGTATCTGAAGGTATTCAATACTACTCTGAAAAGTATATTGAGGAAATAAAAGTTCAGTTGAAGATTAAATAGTAGAAGGTTAATAGTGATCCATGTATATGGGGGGGGGGGGTCAGGAGCTGTTGACTGATGGAGTGAGTCCTGGGCAAAGTTTATTCTTCCTTGTATTACAATATGTGGGTTATGCATGGGCGGATTTTTGATGGTAGCAATTGGGACTGGTGTAGGACGAATTTGTCCCAAACCAGAATTGAGACTCAATAATGTGTGATAATAATAATAATATATGATATTTATATAGCGCCGTATTCAGCTAGAAGCTGCTCTAAGGCACTTTACAATATTATTTACAATATTATTATCCCTGACTCAGACCTGTTTCCATCCGGCACCTATCTCAACTCCAAGGGAGCATACAACGCATTCTGCAATTATAGGCGCAAAGCGTTACTCAAACACATAGCCAGCACATCAGTGATGTTATGATATATCTGTATTATGATCAGTCTAATAATATCTGTACAAAAATTGACACTTATTTACATTTTCTAATTTGGTCATAAAACAAATTATTATCTAAGCTTACAGAATGTTATCTTTTAGTAGTGTGTGTGTTTAGTATGACACACATAACTTCTGACGTTTTGCCTTTTTTCTTCACTTTTGCCTATTCTTCTCTAATATATGGGGGTCTAAATTTTCATTGTCTACCACTTATAATCTGGGGATGCTACAGCTGTTATACATTAGTTTGTTTGCTTCACCGTGATCCAGGATACTGACACAGAAGAAGAATGATAAACCACACAAGCTAATGTTGTGTACCCAAATAGTATTTAATTGTTCATTAATTCAATGGAGTTCTTTAATCTTTGTGGTTATTTGTCATAGTCATGTAGGATTACGGACAGTATATATGGCAGTACATGTTTTGTATGGACACCTGCAAATCTGTATTTATTTAATAGTAATAGATTTGACATTGAGTACCTTATCTACATTTGCTACATGTATGTATACACCATTATGTTTATGGCTGTAATTCTCTAATGTCATTTCAGGTTGACATGATCAGCATCCCCTTTGAGATCGAGTACGCCATGTTTGATTGTCCCATAGGTTTGAGTGAAGGGTGTGGACACATCATCAGATTATTATACAAAATAAATAGCCTGAAGATGTTAGGTTGTCAGTATGTCCCAGATGATGTCATTAGAACATCACAACCATGTGCTTGGTGTATACTTGGAGGTGAAGAAGTAAATTGAATAGAGGTTCAAAATGTGGAAGTGTATAGCTCTAAAATGAGAAATGAAGATGAAGACCCACCAAAGTGCATAATATCCACATTATATACTCCATTAGGGATTAAAATTTCAATATCACTTGAATTAGATGACCCATTGGAAGAAGCTCATCCCAATACTATTAGCTAGAAAGTTTGGCCCAGTGCGATGTGCCAGTGTTATTGGTTACCAACAACAACTTTCCTCGGAATGTTTAATCAGTGATTTTGCAGAAACAACTTTTCCATATCTGCCAGTAAAAAATAATATGAGGAATAATTTCTTGATGTGTTCAAATGAAAGAACTTACACTCAGAGAGAAGGCAATCAGGGAGTTTAAAGTTCAGACATGTGTGCAAAGTTCCAGCAAACTATGGCACAAACTCTGGCAAGGACACATTACAGCTTCAAACATTGGTTCCATTTTCGAGTGCAAAACTTTTTTTCAAAATTCCTACCCAAACTTAAATCAACCAAAATAGTCCAGACAGCATCCATTAACCATGGATTAGTTAGTCATTTACCACCTACTGCACAGTACTGTTGAGCAGCACGCGCTGGTATCTCTATAAACATTTATCTATATGGTATTGTTATAAGTCCAAAAATCCGATGGCTGGCAGCAAGTCCAGATTGTAAGCAACTCTATGAAACAATCATCATATGGGTTGTCGGAAATAAAATGTCCACCATCAGGCAGGGTGGATATGGTTGAATGTTTAAAGAAAGACGCTGCTGGGTTTTTGTACCTGAACTGCACCAATTACTATTATTATCAAATGAAGATACAACTGGATTAGCACGGTGTAACTGCTTGGGTTGTGCAGAAAAGATGATGCGCATCATCTACAAACCATCTTCTTTGATATGGATGAATGGCAAGATATTAAAGATAAAATATACATTTTTTTTTCTGTGATAGTGATTTGGTTGTGTTGTATTGATGCAATATTATGTGAATTAGTCAGAATGTGTGTTTGGTTGTGAAGGCGTAGCAAAATGTCAGTTCATGTATATTTTTTCTTGCAATGAATTGATGGACTTTAATTCATGTATGTTATGCAAGTATTGTAAACATTCATCACTTGAAAGATGTGATCATAATGATTTATGTTTATTGTTTACACCTGAAATAAATAAATGTATAAATTCACATGTTCTCAATCACGAGAGGTACTTGAAAATTGGGAAGAAGTACTACAATGGTCCATAACTGACAAACTGTTCCAATCTTACTGAGGGGGATTACAGTTTTAAACAGATTATTATCTGTTACACTATCTATCACTTGTTCTACATAAATACAGAGGCTAGCTATCTCCTGTGTCTCGGCTACATTCATTTTGTTTCCACTCAAATGTAACTAGAATATTGTTTACTGTTCAGAATAAGAGATGAAGGCATTCAAATTATGATTTAAGTGCAGTCTATTATAACACATGTGTGCCCATATTTAGTTCCTTTAAATGTTGGTGATAATTTATTCTGAATTGTTCCTTTGTGTGGTCAAATGTTGAAGCTTCCTAGAATGAAATAAATGAGATTGGCTCATGTAATAATTTTGCAGTTTACAATGAACAGCTGAACCAGTTGGCTAAATCCTGCTTCCAGGATCATGCAACCTTTTGGTCCAGACTGAGTGACTTCCGGTGTTGCAACATAGGATGCAGTTTGCATGATGCTTGTCATTGAATGGATGTGATGAGAAAATGCTATCAATGTAACATACATGCTAAAACCAGTACAATATTTTATCAGCTTATTTTCTGAACAGTAACACTACAGTCCAAATAATTATATTTGTAACCTATTTTGTAACCAAATTACCAGCTTTCAGCTCCCCTATTTAAAGTCTGGCACTCTTGGTAGGACTTGTGGCCATGTTGATTTGTTTTCTTCTTCTGTGACAACAGCAGTACTAAATCATGTAGCCAGTTGCCAAGCATAGCCTCTTCTTCCTCTGTGAATATCACCACCTCCACATTAACGCCACTTATCACCAGAGCTGGCATCCATATTATTTGTGGTGGTAATAGTTGCACAGGGTGCCTCCATGGTCTAATTGCACCACAGATCACTACCACCTGAATTTGAATCTTAGTGTGAGCATATCTGAAGGGTGTTTCATCTTTGACTTTGCTTCATTACCTATGGACTAATGGAGGTCACTCGGCTCATTTAACCTAACATGTGCACAAAACTGGCCGTAAAACATCAATCATCATGGTAATGGTTGCACCCATTCTGAAATTGACAGAATAATTCATGTCTAGTGTGATCAAGAATAGATACCATTGGAACAGCAATTTTTTTATCGCTACAGTAATAAATATTTGCCATTTGAAATAAATTAATAAATACTGTTTTATTCTGGGTGTCATTGAATAACAAGATTGTTTGAGCACCCTATTACCATTTATGTATCCCCCTCCCAATACAATTGGGACACACAAACATACCTTGCTCTTATTTTGTCTTCACATTAATCCTGGATTTCTTTGGCACAGTCCAACTGAACACATTGGGAACACATTTGGTGCGAATTGTCTAATTAATAATGTCACATTTCCTTAAAAATCAAGCATAACAAAAACTATGAATACACACTATTCTAGTCACTACCAATGATTTTACCAACTCGTTTCAGGCTATAATATATATTTTATTACCTGAACTAGCAGTCCTTAATCTTGCTTAATTGCCGGAATTCAAACATCCCTTAATTCTAGATCTTTTATCAGGACCAGGAAACCAATGGAATGTGAGATCGGGACTGATTGTGGATTCACCGGTGCAGCTTGGAACACCATGGTGAAACAACAATCCTGATTTTGGCATCTTGTTTTTTTTTAACTTGTCTTCATGCTTCCTACCTGGAACTATAAGCATATTTTCTTGGACTAGGAATACCTACTGTATATACAGTAAATACAAAATACGATATAGTACCATATCTGTAGCCACCGCCTTACATAATCAATACGGTTTAAAGTAATAAAGTTTTGTTAATACAAAGTTGGATGTGGTATTATTCCAATTGAAATTATTTATCTCAAAAGCGAAAAACAATAGTTAGTACTAGTCATAATGGCTACCCTTGGGCAATTATAATTATTTCCTGATATCTATGATATCAGGTAAGAGTTCAAGATTATTATTGGGAGATTGTGGATAACTTTAATAGGGATTATATATTTTAGGATGAACTGTTCCTTTAATAGGTGATGAACTGGCAACTGAATAACATTATTGCTTAGATCCATACAGGTTTGCAGCATGCTATCATATGGGCTCCACAACCAAATGGCCTTCCCCTCTCCATGCCAACATTAGCCGATTGTCTAAAGAAACAAGGATACTCCACTCACATCATTGGAAAGTGGCATCTGGGCTTCTATAAGGAAGTCTATACCCCAATACACAGAGGATTTGATTCATTTTATGGTAAGTCAGATTTTGATTCAGTAGCTGATGGTAATTATAAACTTTCTGTTAAATTACAATGTAAATATCGGTGTTTTCAGGGTATTATCTTTATTTCAATCTCCATACATATTTTTATGCCACCTAAAGAAACATTCATTTCATTATATTTTGTTATAAATGGCTGTAGAACTACCTGTTGTTCATTCATCTGAATCGCAGTATTTTGTGAATATATTTGTTTAAATTGCATTTCTTTAATTTATTAGTTAGATCAGGAAGTGGAAATATATTAAATTTGATGTTTTATGAGATTATGTCACCAACCATCAATACAAAACAACTTTTTAATTTGTATTTGTCAAATTCCAATTGCAGTCTCACTGTTGTCGTATTTTGATGACTGCAGAATGATTTAATTAGATATATTTATCAGAATTGGGGTCAATTCCATTTACTCAATTCCATTTGGTCAATTCCATATCAAATTTTTAATTCCAAATTTAATTCCAAATTTTACATATTATTTTTTATCATGAGTGTGTACTCCGAATACCTACGAATACTTACACCAAATAGCTTTTATTACGAGTTGGATTGTCATGGAATAAATATTTGTGGATAAAATGTTTTTGTAGCGAACTTCAATTCCAAATTTATCAATTCCAATTCCATTTTTTAGAAATGATCACAAAGTACTTATAGTATTACATGTGCACGTGCAGGTTATTTAACGGGAGCTGAAGATTACTTCACCCACTTCAGGAATGCGCGGGTAGCCTTTAACAAAACAGTTAAGGAAATGAGCGGCTTAGACTTCAGACATAACATGGAGGTGGTCAGAAATCAGAATGGTTCATACTCAGCTCATGTGTTTGCTGACAGAGCCATAAAATTAGTAAGACAACACGCTCTATACAATATAGACCAGGTAAGTGATAAGATAACTAGACTAACAAAATTGAACCTTGTGAATCCTATCATCATTGTGTGTAAACTGCCAGAGGCCATCCAACAACATCATGTAATGGAAAGAACAATATTTTACTGAATGTGGTAAATAACATTTAAATTTTTAAGTACTCATTAAAATAATATATCTTTGGTGAAAGTGATTACTTTGTTTAACCATGGCCTAGGTCATACCTGGAATATGTCTCTCTGGAGACCCATTCTTAGGCAAATGTGCCACAAATACATATAAAACTGAAATCCAAATGATGACCTGGAAGTCACGTTATATAAATACTGACAAATTTAACAAAGAAAATTGACGTATAGCAGGAATAAACTATTTGAACTTTAGCTTAATCATAATATAATTTAACACCTGGAAAATACCCATATATATATATATATATATATATATATATATATATACACAGTCAAATCTGCTCTTAACGCCACCTGTCTGCAAGTGCCACATTTCCAAAGTCCAGATGCAAGTCCCATTTAAACTGTCCTGTCTGGCGCCGCCACATATCCGATGCAGACAAAGGCTATAGTGTCAGGTTCCCCAGCCAGCAATATTACCTGTCAAGCAATGCCTGGTGCAATAATTTGATTGAGGATTTATTAGCATGATTGAGTGCTGATTGTCATTGGCTGAACCACTAACATATTGACCAATAATAGCTCTTCCACAGTTATGTCACCGATGGTGTGTATGATGTTTTGTGCTGACAGTGTCTTGGCTAGTGGGCAGTGCTATTTACATTGTTATGTAATTATTGTGTGATTTCAACACACCTTGATATTTAAGGTAATTGCTGCTTGAGTATTAAAACTGATATATATATATATATATATAAATAACTTTTTTATGTAATTATTTATATATATATATATATATATATATATATACTGTATATACTCGCGTATAAGTTTTGGGTAGTGAAAAGGGAGTTCTCAGAAACAACTCGACTTATACGCTGGTCATATTTCCTACCATCTGAAGGAAAGATGTTTTCGGCCATCCTTGACACCGAACACTATAGGATTCAACCCAATAAGAGCCAGAGGCAGAATAAAATCGTCACATCACTGCCTACTAATCCATTATTATTCAATAAATAACAATTAATTTTCATCAAACTGTTATTTGGATCTCACAAACATGCCACGTTTTATGTAATACTACTTGATAGTCATGCGCTGTTACATACCAGTAGTGGCAGTACCTCCAGATGTGCTGTGAAACAATGAATTCATAACACTTGCCAAAATCAGGCGTGTTTGTGTGAGCCGCAGTTGGAACAAAATCGCCGCATTTCTGGCTACTGGTCTTATTCAATAAATTAAAATTCATTTTCACCAAACTGATATTTGGATCTTACAAACATGCCAGTTTTAACGTAATAGTACTTCATTAAGTCACGCGCTGTCAACTACTTTATATATAAATTCAGATCTACGTGGAAATCTGTATAAAGTATGTGTATGCATGAATAAAAATAAATAGTATGTATGCCTACTCTATATTGTTCAGTCACCAAAAATTCCACCTTTAATTAAGTGCCTGCAGTTCAGCCTTTGTGGAAGCTCCATCTGTCCATAAACACGACTTTCAGTAAGTCCCAACATATGGTGTTAAGAGCAAAATTGACTGTATGTATAAAACCAGTGAAAGTGTGTGTATGAAACCGTGTATGTGTTTCTGTGTGTTCATATATAAATATATATTTTTCTTCTTTTCAGCCCTTGTTCCTCTATCTGCCCTTTCAATCAGTACATGCTCCATTACAAGTTCCTAAACATTACGAAAAGAAATATTCATTCATCAAGAATTTACCTAGGAGAACTTATGCAGGTTAATTGATTTAAGAATTATTTAATAGTAATAAAAAATGATTGAACACTATTTAAAGTTTTACTTACCAATAGCTGTTACACACCTAGCCTGTTAACAGTCAGAATACATGAGTTTTCAAACTCACTTTCTATAAGTGTAATATAATTAGAGCAGAAATGTTATTCAGTACTTAAATAAATGTCTTTTATACATACGTAATATATGTAATATATGCAGCTATTCTAAGGAAGAGAAAAGTTCCAGTTCGTCAAGTAAATATTCGAGATTTTGTCATTGTTCACAAATACATAGGAGTTCATTCTGTTTATAATTTTAATATTATTATTCATATTGCATATTCTTGCATATATAGTATTTTAAATGTATTCGAATGAATGGTATTTATTCAGTTAATTGTCTGTTATTTACTATTATTAGTATTAAATACACACACACACACAGACACACTTTAATTATATTCATTAATTTCACTGACATTGATAAGCATGACAACATAAGCTAAAGATTATATCATAATTAATGCCATTTTACAATCATAAAACCATACACTAATTTAATTAATATACTCTTAATTAATGTTCTTCTTTTAACATTCTAATCAGTAACGTAGCGTAAAATGCTATCAATGAAAGTTTTTGGTACCAGGTAGTTTGGTGGAGGATAGAGCATTGTGAAATATGTAAAATTTTGAGTATATTGTTTTTAGCCAAAATCAAGTTATTTTGTTATTTATTCAGACACTAAATAATGGCCTACAGTGTCATACCTTATCATTTTAAAAGCTACAGAGGACATTACTCATTATATAAATGGCTACTATGTCTTGTCTAACTACCATCTCCTGTCAGATTAAGATCAGTTGTGCTTCTTTGCTTAGGAATGGTATCAGCCATGGATGAAGCAATTGGAAAAGTGATAGAAGCTTATAAAGAGGCTGACTTGTGGGATAATACAGTTCTGGTCTTCTCAACAGGTAAATAGATTTACACACACACGCGCACACACACACACACACACACACACACACAATTAAATATATATCCAATTTACAAACTGCTAGCTGACTCATGCAAGTTGTTCCAAACATGCCAGCATATATATTGACCTATTATGTTAATGCTCATTTTGCATTTGGTATTGGTATAGAATCTTTTATTAATATTAAATAAGTTAATTATCAGAGAAATAGGTTCAACTATGTTAAATTTTCTAATACTTATCTGTTTAATACTATCATTGTAGATAATGGAGGCCAGGTGCGTAAAGGTGGTAATAATTGGCCTTTGAGAGGGTGGAAGGCTCAGTTATGGGAAGGTGGAATACGAGGTGTTGGCTTCATTCACAGTAAACTATTAAAGAACAGTGGTACAACATATAATGGCCTAGTACATATATCTGACTGGTTTCCTACGTTGGTTCATATGGCAGGAGGTAGAACAGATCATCTACATCTGGATGGTTATGATTTATGGTCAGCCATCAGGTATGTTATTTTTAGTCAGTTTCTTCATATAATATCATTACATCATATTCAATCATTTGTTTGTCCATCAGCAACTGTTACCTTGACTACTTGTCATAAAATGGCAGTGGTTTTATTTTTTTTATTTTCATCACAAAGTTTCACAGTTTTATTGGAAATACTCAAATCATCACTTTTATTACTTTATTACTTCAATTTAATCAGTAATAATAATAACATTAATACTCCTGGTTTGAGTGACAATTATTTATTTGACTCGGGTTAACTGAATGAGGGCTACATATATATATATATATATATATATATATATCATAGTATAATTTATGTTTTCCACCGATAACACATTTGAGGTAAATTTATAACTTGAAATAGATTGAATGTGGGTTATTATTATTGTTTTAGAGTCATGTTTGTGCACTGGTAGGACAAATGGGTCAAACATTTTCTGAAAGTAACGATATGAATATGACATATTAATATGTCATATATCGTTGATGATGGTCATTATTATCTCACATCAAGATTAAAGGAGAAGTTTTCTAAACTCTCCAAATAATAATTTTTTCAGTGAATCACAGCCAAGTCCAAGGAAAGAGCTGCTTCACAATATTGACCCTCTCCATGGGCAAAAAGGTCAAATGTTAACGAACAGTTCCTTTGACAACCGTGTCCGTGCTGCTATAAGGTTTGGAGACTGGAAGTTACTTACTGGAGATCCTGGTTAGAATATAGTTATATTATTATTATTTTAATATATTAAAGCCATATGTTTGATACTGAAAGCAAAAACCCCATTATAATTGTCTTTTATTTTCCTTGTGGAAATGCTAAGTTTTTAACGATTTGAATTTATTAATATATACAATATTCGGTTTGTTTTTATTTTGATGAAGAATTCATTAAAATGTTTTACTGTTATCCTTTGGAGTTAATATGCCGTATAAAGTGATTGCAATTGTACACTTAACAGTTTTAAATAAGTATAAAGCAGGGTTTATTACTATTAATTATCTTGTATTAAAAGACATTCCTTGCATAACAAACTAACAAACTAATATAAATTGCTTACCAGAATGTGTAGACATATGGTTAATTTAATATGTGTAAACATATGATTAATTTAATATGTAGTCAATTTACTATAAGAAGATTATGTACTTTGTTATATTTACGTGGATAACAAACCTTTATTGTATTATATTATTAAAAAATAATACAGAATCTGATTTACTTTGATTAATCTTTCTGAAATTTATTTTTAATTATTTTGGCCGAAAGATTCATTGATTGAAATTGCAAAGGGATGAACTATAATTTCTTGAATTGATTGCTGTAACCTGCTTATGAGAACTTACCTGTTTTGTTTAACTCCTTTAATATTCATTATGTCACGAAACGACCTTCACTTTATGTTGCAGGTGAAGGGAAATGGGTTCCTCCACCGCGACATCGGTACAATGAGTCCTGGATCAATTTAGAAAAAGATGAAACCAATAAGAATCTCTGGTTATTTAACATTCGAAAGGATCCATTTGAGAAGAGGGATGTCTCATCAGAATATCCTGATATTGTAAATCACCTTCTGGATCGGCTGAGCTATTATAATAGTACTGCTGTACCAGCATATTATCCTCCTTTTGATCCTGAAGCTGATCCTGCTTTACATGGTGGAGTATGGGGTCCATGGAGAGACTAAGGTGTGTGGCTTATGTATTAATATCCATGTGAATGGAGATTGTATAAAATCATCTATAAAGCTGTATAAATATTTTTCTGTCATTGTTAAGGTGATTTTCTGTTGGCTATGTATACATTTTGTATATTAATACTTACTAGTAATTGTTAGGAGTATTGCTTTTCTATATAAATAACCAATGTTTTGTTTCAGTTGATTCCTCCTTAGTAATGATAGTAATTTGAGCTGTATTTGAAATAACTTATAAATCTATTAATGATATGGCGCCATAATACCTGTGCAAACTGGTGTCCATTAGAAAGTCATCCCGAAAACTCATGTCATCCAGTCAGATACTATTGCAGGTGCCAGTGTCTCTGGTGATTGTGCATTTAGTGTTGCAGCCCCCACTTTGTGGAATAGATTGCCGGCAAATATTAGAAATGCGTCGTCTCTTTTTAAGTCTCTTCTAAAAACACACCTATTTAAGGTTGCTTTCACAGATAAATAATTATTATCTTTTAAATAATTACAGGGTTTTTACAGACATATTATTTGGGGTATTATTATATTACATATTATTTGTACAGTGCTGAATGGCTCCTGCTAGTAAGGAGCGCTTTATTAAATATACATTATTATTATTATTATTATTATTATAGTATACATAATTTCACATTAGAAAACTGGACGTAATTGATCACAATTGTGTATTGGTATACCTACAAAACTGAGAAATAAACATTATTAGTTTATTGAATAAGCATTAGAAAACGGAAATAATGCACACTCATTAACAAAACTAAGATAGACAGTGTTTTGAAATTTCTTAACAGATTGAGTCAATTAAAACCAATTGCATCATCATTTCTTATAAGGAGATAATTATAAAGGGGCACTATAACAAATTTTAAGTCTTCTAAAAACACACCTATTCAAGGTTACTTTCACAGATAAATAATTAATATCTTTTAAATCATTACAGGGTTTTTACAGACATATTATTTGGGGTATTATTATATTACATATTATTTGTACAGCGCCTTTGAATGGCTCCTGCTAGTAAATATATATTATTATTATTGAAAGGAACATAATGCCAGTATGCAAGTACAAAGCTGTTGTTGTGCTATTATACATCTTTTGGGTTATATAAATACTTACTGGTCTTTCATTTGGTGTGATTTTCGTTGTCATTCATTAAAAACTATATTTTATAAAAATGGTTGTCTTTCTCTTCTTTCTTAAACACCTATTCACTGGTTGTAAATCACCACTTTATATGTACATTTCCCATTAATATATATATATATATATATATTTATATATATATATATATATATATATATATATATAATATATATAGTGTAGTTTTATAACTGTTAATTAGATGCCACACACCTATATTAACTTAAAACAATACATGAAGTCAATGGGGTAGGCAGTCAGGCTATTAATGGAAAGATCGACATAGTTCTATATCTATTTATGATATTATATAACCATCATCTAACACAACCACTATGTGCTGATATAGACATAGACAAACTACTGTTGCTCACCATCTACTGTTTTATTCTTTGACTTTTTTATGATTGCACGGTTTGAATAATTGACGATTAACTGCCAAAATGCAAGTATATATATCTGGATTTATACATATACCAGGATGCACTACTTAACATTATGAATACATGATGCAGAAAGATGATGATGATGATGATTGGTGTTTTATGGTCACCTTTGTGCACAAAGGTAATGAAGCGAAGTTAAAGATGAACTAACCTTCAGATATGCCCACGCCGAGGTGGTAGTGATATTTGATCCAACACGCTACCGTTAGACCACGGAGGTGCCTCGTAATAATGCAGAAAGAAGCAATCACTCAATCAACATAGTATCAAATAGTTGGATTAGTATACTGCAATTAAATATTTATCAATTTATTTTCATAACTGAAATTCATCCTGCCTAGATTCACAACACAACAAAGTATTCACAACTGTTGGTACCTACCTAGACAAAATCAAACTCTTTAAGATGTCATTATTTTTAGTTGCATCCGAAGGAGCTGTCATTTAGAAAGAAAATACTTTTTGAATTTCTTCAAAATTCCCATTAATAAGGGAGTACCTGGTAATTGGATTTTTAGTTTTTCCACTTTCGGCTTCTTTTGTCTTGTAGTGAAACGGCTATTTGATCAGGAAAGAAGCATGAAACTTTGCCGTAGTTTTGTTTGAGTATGCTGAATTAAACAATTGTAGAACCAGGATTGCCATGATCTTTGCCCATCTTAAAAAAGTGCCCATAATATTGACATTACACTTAAAATTATGTATTCACCTTTCCCACGTTACTGTTGCAGTGTGTCTCAGGTTATCATCAAGTGTCCATGTCAAGAACGACAAATCATTATATAAGACTAATAATAACACTTATTTGAGGTCATACACCATTATAATAAATATATGCATTTGCCAGTGTTAATGAACAAGAACAGCAAGGAAACAGAACGGCACCATGAACAAATACCTAGTTTGCAGAATACCTTCCTTTCTCATGTCAAAAGTGTCACTGGTGTGGTAGAAGAACTTGACAACCCCTTTTCTGATACAAGCACAGATCTTCACACATTTGATACCAAAGCAGTATGGTACACACCATAAATACTGCAGTAGACATTGGGAAAACACAGTACCAGTTGTTAACTGAGGGGCGTTTTATTGACAGTGTCACTGCATTCAATGACACCATACACAATAACATTCTTCCTCTGTTAAATTTTAATCCAGGAAGGACGCCAGCGGAGTCCACTTCAATGCTTTCCAACTTACTGAACGATGTACAGCTGTTCTGAAGGATGTATATATCGTGCCAGGCCAGAGATAGCGATATGGATGCCTCCTTCAGATACGAAAATCATGAATGGCCTCTATCATTGGCATCAAAAAGCATCTTGCATCAAACGAACAAATCTGAATTACTGGAATGCTTGGAATCATTGATACTTTTACTAGATGTTCCAAACGTGGATGTCAAAAATGTTGATGGTGCTGCACTTCTGCACATATTTGACTCGAAGAAGTCCCAAGTTAGTGTCAAGATATTCCAGGCTTATTCACAACTGGTATTCTTGCCGTATGCTGCAAGACATATTTCGTATAGATGGTGTATGGGATGTCAACAGAGAGGACAGTCTAAAGGCACAAACTCGACAAAAACGTGGTGCTGGAAATCAACTTCGGGTAGGCAACAACACTTCTATTCCAGTTAACTGGATAAACTTCCTTCGTGTTGATGCAAACAAGGATGGTCTGTTCCGACTTCTAATCAATCCCATACAAGGATTCCAGCCTGCACATAGAAAGCAAATCATCTCCACACATGGCCATAATGCTGTACTATCTCTTATGTCTGATATCTCCGACTTGTTCTGCACTCAAGAAGAAGCTAACACACGGCTCCTGTTTCATGCTTCCCATGCGTTTCATCGTGGATTTTCCAGGGTGATGATACATGTAACAGATAATGATGTAGTGGTTTTCACAATTGCTGTATCAAGTGCTTTACAGGACTGTCAAATATGTCATTTAGGTTTGGCTCTAAGCAAAAAGGGGGTCTACTGCTAACGCACCCAATATCAGGATATGATACCGTTTCTTCTTTCTATGGAATTGGAAAGAGAACAGCTTGGACTATTTGGCACACTATGCCCAATTTCAACCTCATTTTTGTATGCTTGTCTCGCGCTCCAACCCAGACATCCAGTGATGAGATGAATGCAATTGAGAAATATGTTGTCCTACTGTATCAACGAACAGCCATGTGAATGAAGCGAGGAAGCAGATGTTTGCTTTTGGAAACCGTTAAATAGAAAACATTCCTCCAACATTACATGCATTGGAACATCATGTGAAAAGGGTTGTTTATCAGGGGGGGGGGGGGCACATCTAGGGACAGTCACTTTTAGCAGAGCTCTAAGTTCCTTCACCAGATTTATGGGGCTGGGAGAGAGTGATCGATGATTCTCAATGGACCTGATGCTGGACCACTCTTCCAGAAGAAGCCGAGGGGTGTCAGAAACTATTGAAATGTGGGTGCACAAAGGCTTGCATAAACATATGCAAGTGTTTCAAAGCCAGTCTCAGGTGCACACAGTTGTGGTTCTGTTGAGGACAATGTAACAGAGAATAAAAATACACATCCAAAATATTTACAGAAAGGAAGACATAGAATAAGTATGATTGGTCACAGGATGCGTGGGTGAAATAGTGAAGTGAATGGTCATTTCAAGTGTTCCATGTTAACAATATTTATACACATCATTGCATATTTGACATATAATTACTGCTAATAAGTATTTCAGTTATTTTCACTAAAGCAGTAAATATTATATATAACACTTTTGATTACCTATAATTTCTTGGGTGATATAAGAGTACAAAATGGTTATTGTGAGGCTAAAATGTGAATGAAAATAAATTTTCAATTTATTATAACTAAAATGAAAACACATGTGTTTGAAATGCGTTCTGTTGGATTATGTGACCAATGTATAGCCACTTTTTATTTTATCCATGAATATATCTATTATGGTTTCTTTTATGTATCCCATTGGACTCATTGACCCCCAAAACATGGGTAAAGACACCAAGATCTAATTAAAAATAATTAACGGTAATATTTCTCATCTCCAAAATCAATAGTCCTATGGGACTGAAAATTAGCTCCTAGGGGTTTCTGGGGGTGGTCTTTCATCTCAGCATAACATATTTAAAATGAAATCAGAATAGATTTGTGCAGATCCAAGTTTCCACTGCAACAAGTATCAGTATTGACCACCTCATTGCACTCCTCATCAATACTGATTAAAAGTAAACTTCCCATTATGTCCTAAATTAATAGTATAATAGGACTGAAGATTGACCCCTAGGGGGGAGGGGTTCTTTGCCTAGTATCTCCACTCAGCATAATATTTGGGAAATAAAACCGCCAAAATGTTGTCAAAATCCAGGCTTCCATTGCAACCAGCACCATACACGTTTACCCACACTTCATAAAAACTTATATTCTATTCTTGCTAGGAAACTTGGCATGCGAGAATTCCAATATAGACTAGAGATGCAATTTTCTTACCACCGTAGTTCTAAAAGTAAACTTGTAGGGACTATTTTTTCTTTTCCGTGAGACTCGCCCTTTTCAATGTTACGGAAAAATGATAGAATAATTGCACTAAGCTGGTAGGAAATTTGCATCCTGGACAATCGTTTGTACTACAGCATCATATTTTAAATCAAAACAGAAATCAAGTCTATCCAAAATGAAATTCAATGAAAATTATTTCATTTCTAATATAAAACTGAGTTCAAATCATTAGCGATATTCTATTGTTGAATCAAAGAAATTCCATTGACCATTCTCTTAAAACAAATTAGTGATCACTATTGATGTCATCTACAGAATAAACAATTCACCGAAGATCAAATCTGCTAGAACGTCTGAACGAGTTAGGTACATATTTTCAGTTTCATTCTCAAACACAACTTCATATTCCCTCCCCTTTGTCAGTAATGTTCCCATTCCAGCATTTTGTGATATTATTATCCTTCCATTTCTGAGAAATGTTTTCCCGAATGAGGGACCGGACATCCTGCAGTGCTTGGAGTAGCACCTTTTTCTCTGGTGCATGTGAACAAATGACCGTAGCAAGGAGCTTCTGTAACTGCTGGACTGATTTCCCAGTTGCAGTCACTTCATTCGATTTGGCTGCTGCTAAATATTGGTCACACATATTGATGCGTGCTTTTAATATATTTACTTGCCTCTCCTTAGTTTTTTTCTTCTGAGTTTCCAAATTATACAACCCATTTCATTCCAACAAATCTTCAATCTTACTCTCCACCTGATTTATTTTCTCTTCACTTTCATACAACTGTCGCATTTGAACTTGAATGATTTCCCTGTGTCTTTCCAAGTATTCAGTGCGACGTTTCTTCTCCAACTGATTCTTCCCTATGTCCTTTGCAACACGTTCAATGATATGTTTCTCATCTGTGGGTATTATCCTTCAAGCCACTGACCAGTTCTATTCCCCTTGAACAACATCCGTGCCTTAACCTTCTCCACATATTTATTAGAGGCCTTCTACATATAGAGGCCCGGCGTGGGTTGTTTCGTCTTTCACTTCGTCTCATTACCTTTGGAAGTCGCTCGGCCCGTTTAGCCTATCTTGTGCACAAAAGTGGCCGTAAAACATCAATCATCATCTACATATAGAGACGTCTACACTTCCGAATCTTCGTTCGACGCTGATGTTGTCCTCACCGCAAAACAATGCTTCTTTGTAAAGTTTTGTTGATGGGTTCCAAACTTTCTGTTCTGGCGATGGATGACATTCTTCACGGTCTGAAGAAGAGCATTGACCACCTCACTGCACTCCTCATCGATACATCTCCCTGTAATTTTGTTTTGAAGTCTCAAAAAACCCATCCTTCAAGCAACTTGGGAAGGATTGGTGTGGCAGTTGCCTCTATAAGAGGAGGTGAATTATCTATCCACCTGAACAACCCCCAGATGTGGATTTAGGTCCAACCGCATGTAATGTGGATAATAACTTTGCAGATTTAAGCCAGTCATAGATTGCCTAAGGACGAAGCTTTGTGGGTACTCTCAATATTTCAAAGAAATTGATTATTGACTCATGATAGTGCAAGGCAAGTCCTCCATCTAGGAAGTAAATATGAAACCTAATACCCACAAACATATCGTCAAACACACTTTTCTGTTGAGCATTTTCATCATCAGGGGCTGCCACATTATTCGAAATGTAATTCCTCACGTCTTTTCCAAATTTGCGATACTTAACATTGAGGAATAGTTTTCTAATAGCTTTGATCATAATAATTGTATAGCTGTCTTGCACACTATGGAAAAGTTTGCAGCCAGCAGGGTCAGTGATGTTCTTAGTTATCTCATGACCACTGATATACATTTAAAATCATTGATATACTTCCCCTTATCATCTGATAGCTACCTTTCAACACACTTGTTAGTCACAACCCTGTCAGTCATAGTATTTGAAATATTTGTGAGATCACCCACTGCACTCTCATAGTGAATTAGTTCTGTGGCTTCTACATATTCAAGAGCATCCTTTAGTGTGGCGTGGCATTCCATCGCCGTTCCAACGTTTGTTGTTTGATAGCCAGTAGATGGCTGACATCATTTGTGGAAAGTTCAACCTTTACTGCATGATGCCCGGCTTTGGTCGTTCTATCACATTTCATAGTTATGTCTTCCTTATCACAGAGCACAACCGCTGTCTACTCACTGCTTTCATTTCACTACCGAACTTGTTCTGTATTTTTGCAGTAGGATTGGGTTTGCATACTGCAATTAAAGTTTGACATGCTATATTCATAACTGCAATTGATCAATAATAACCTAAGCAATAATATGGAGTTTAGCAATATCCGATCATTGTCATTTAATATAGGATTAATCATAAACAAAGAAATAAATGACCGACAGCAGACTCGAATACGAAACTTCCCGATTTACAATCTTACACATTACCCCCTCAGCCAGACAGTCATACATAAGTATACATCGAAATATCAAATTAATTTTACTGAAACAATATTACCAAACTCGAGTTTCACAAATTATGACTCCATCCGAAAACACGTGTTTATTAGCCATCATAAACTACATAGAAACGACATATTACACTTGTCCTGGATTTTAAATGGGCGACTGTGGTTATTCCCTTCTTGTCCGCTTCAACTGTAACTACCCACAGCACAAGGACCTCTCGGGGTGCTACCGCTAATAGCACCGCACCACCAACTGAGATATTGACTCTCGGCTTGACCTATTTCCGTCTCTCTTGGGGGACTACTAAATACTCCTTAGACCATCTAGTCCAAACCAAATCCACTAATAAACTGATTTACCTCTAGTGTCGTCTATAATAGATATCAGGTGGATGCGAAACATCAAAGGATAAATGACCTCCTCTCAGTAACAACAAATGGTTAGGTGCTATGACATCTATGTCAGCAGGATCATTACTGGTTTTAGTGATAGGTTTACTGTCAACTATGGCCTCAATCTCATAATACAAACTTGTCAATGAATCGTCATCTAGATTCATGGTTGCTAACGCATCAAACTGAATAGAACATTTTTGACTGTCCGAATCATTCTTTCCCACACATCACCAAAGTGTGATGTAGTCGGAGTGTTAAATTGCCAATAAATCTCCTTTTCTAGGATAGAATTATGGATTCTGGTACCATCACATTTCAGCAACTCTACTCGTAATTCCTTTTTGGCACTAATTTAATTAGTCCGATTGTCCTCATGACACGAACTGATCCTTTTCTAGCTGAGAAACGTGTAATAGCTTTGATGCAAGAATCAGTGTCTAATGACTATGCTACTTCCAAATAAATTGCGCTAAATGAGAATCTTGATAAAGTACTCCTCCTTCATAGCAGTATTGCTTCTGATATCACGCTTACATCGACAGAAAAGAACCTGTTCTGTTCTAGGCAGCCAACACCGATCTACCAATGGTAAACCTAGCCAATTGTAGGAGTTCTTGTTCCCATCTACACCACTTGTTTAGAGCATCTCCGATCAGTGCCTCATCACATGAAATACCTATCCTGCAGTTCTTGTAGAATAAGTAACTTAGCTACTAATACGGATGAAGATTCAAACCCAAGAGGTTCAAATACTGAAACAAATACCGACAACATATCGCGACTGATACAATTGAAAGCCTCTTCTCAACGATAATAAAACCAAACTTATCCGTTATTGGGTATCACTTGACATCAATTGCACGATATTCTAGAAATTTACTGTCATCAAGATTAAAATCTCTCAAATGTATTGCTCGCTCTTTATCTGGTTACTACTCCACCACTTACTCCATAGGGAGCACAACTCTATAATATTGAGTGGCTCTTTCGTTGTCAGTTCTTTGAATACATCGGAGCTGAATCGATCATGATTATCTCATAAAGCATTTGGCATTTCAACATATGAGCAAGCTGGTAATGACGTTGCTCTAAATAGATGAACAACCATACGATAAACTTGTGGTTCCGAACTCAGGTCGCCTCTGAGCCACCACAGAAAATAATCTTAAATATTCTTATTGACACAAACCTGATAAAACATAAATTATACATCCGCTGTCACATCTGTCTGCTCCTCTCAGAACATCATAAGAACACACAAAAGACGGTCAAATTCGGCCCTTGTAATAGTAACTGATTTAGTGACACCTCTAGACAAAGAAAATAATGTATTTTACGGCATATGTATTTTACAATCATCCATATATAAATGTAACTTCATTATACAGTATATGTGGTAGGGTGTTGCTTGACCATAGATTGGCCGTCTTCTAGAAACAATCGATAACATTTTATAGTTTACAATGTGATTATGGGGCAATGGCATGCAAGGCGCGGAACGAGTGATCACGACGAATGGCGATAGAATGCACCTCCAATTACAAGTGCAGCAAATAGGACTCATATCAGCACACGCTTGCTTAATAAATAAAATGAACTTAAAAACACACAATAAACTCAGCCAGATTAATTATCTACACACACAATCACACACACACACGTATATATATATATATATGTTTGTGTGTGTGTGTGTGTTTTAGCTGTGTATGATAAGGCACAGGCACAGAGAATCTCGAACCGTGAATTCAAACTCTGGACGTTTCTTCAGGGGACTGAATCCAGAGTGGCGACTTTTCTTGCTGAGACATGTGTAATGTCTCACCAGTCCCTAAGCCACCAAGCAACAAAAAGCGAGTAGTTTGGGAGTAGAACACCCAAGTCAGACCATGGTATGTGTGTGTGTGCGTGTGTGTGTGTGTGCTTAAATACACAATGAAATAGAGGTGGCTGAAACGGCGGAACAAGCAAATAAAATATCATGGGAAATCCCTCATTCTGAAAATTGGGATAGAATAAGGAGTTCTCTGGTGAGAGAACTTCTCCTTTTAAAGTGGGAATAGGTGCCCATTTTTTTAGAAGAATTGAATGCCTGTCGTAGAAAAGAGATTTTACACCCAGTTTCAGACATATTCCGGGGAATAGGATCATCCGGGAAGAAATGTAGAAAGGTAGCCTGTTATTAGACCACCTTCTGATATATCACACAAGAAATAGCTAAGCTAAAGGTAAAGGTAAGACCGCAAAAAGAACAGAAACTGCATCGGTGAGACGGAATAAAAGGTTTTTGGTGTTGAATCGGGAAAATATATTCTCCTTCAAGTCGGAATGTTTTTGGAAGCCGACTCCAGAATCTACAACCAAACGGGGGCCTGGTTAAGGACACAACATCTCCCTGGAAGACTAATATCATTGAGATTACTTAGGTTCCTTTAGGTGATTTTCCTGAATGACCTAACCACAGCGACCCATAAGAACTTTAACCTTTGGGAGCTACATTCAACCCCGACGTCGTTGAAGCGTCGACCACCTGCTCCAAATATATTATAATAAACAATGCCCTATGAGAATACACACTGTATAGAAATTACAATGTCAGTAGTATATTTTGCTAATATACAAATGCATGAGTTCACTCAATATACTATACAACACACTCTCTCTCTCTCTCTCTCTATATATATATATATATATATTGTGTGTGTGTGTGTGTGCGTGCGTGTGCGTGCGTGTGTTAAGCGTGTGTGTGGGTGTACGTGTGAGTGTACATCCATGTGCGTGCATGCGTGCGCCTGTGCGTGTGTACGTGCGCGTGTGTGTGTGTATTATAAAGATAGTTAAAACGCTCACACAGGTGTTATTATTTTATTTAAACATCAATTATAACTACAGACTGATTAAAAATATATTTAGCCTTGACTATAATTTAATCACATTTATAATTTAATTCCTTTTAAAATTAGAAAAATTAAAGGAAAAACAAATTACTAAAAGGATCAATACTCGTAGCAGGGAAACAACACGACTCAATCCAACAGCAACGACCTGTTTCGACCTATTATAATCTTCATCAGGTTGCATAGAATTTCTAACATTACCATATTGCTAGAGGTTTATATACACAATTTTCAACAGGAAGCGTTTAGATCTTTTTAACAAAGGAGATGTAACATTTGATATCTTTGTTCTACACGTGACCTAACGTAACTCGGTGTATAGAAAACATGCTAATGAAAATTAAATAGAGTTAATATGTTTGTACAGGTATGAAAGTGGCCGACATAATAAGAAAATAAACTAAAAATACACTTCAAAGGAATTAGTAGTAGCTTCTAAGGTGACGCTTTACTGAAGTTGTGTTTGTAATAAAGTTTTCAGAACTCCAATAGACATTCTATTTATTTTTAGGTATTTATTTCAACCTACGTGACACTAAGTAAGAGACGTCTATGTTTAAAGTAAGCAGAAATGATACTCTATTGGTAGTGTTCTAAATAACGCTTAGATTGAAGTAATTAAAACAAATTATTATTATTATTTAAGCCATATTGCCTGTTCTAGAAAACGTCACCACTAGAGGTACAATGTCATTATTTTCAGCTGATTCTAATATATCTTCCGAGTGTTTTTTATTTAACCCTGTTGATTCTGATGATCCCAGGGTAGTTTCAACCCAAGAGGTGTGTATTTGTTCAATCAGTATTAAAATATAATCACCGAGAGATGGACAGTTGTAATTGGGAAGAGAAGAGTCCTCTGTGTACACTTTAAATGCGTATATAAAGAAGAAAGTCGATGCTTTCTTTCAATTGTAAATCGGTGGCCATTGGTTCTTAGGCGAAGAGATTAACTAGTTTCGCTAACATATTGTTTGTTACAGAAGTAGCACTAATAAGCATAAATAACGTTTAAAGAAGAACAATCTATATCTCCCATTATGTCAAATACTTTTTTTTCAGGGGAGACAGAGCTCGTAATATTTGCGCAATCACTTATTAGAAAACCTGTCATGCAGCTAATAACATTGCATGGTTTTGAACTCCCAACAGCTGGTAGTTGGAATAGCGGTAATTGACTAACGTTGTTTGATTTGAAATTCTCTAAACCAGTCATGTGGGTGTGTATTCGATTCATAAATCAAGTGAAACAAGCTAAGCCAACAATTTTACAAACTAATCCCAGTATTCTTTCGCCAGTCTCTGTATATGTGTGTTTATTTTTAAACAGTTGTAGATAGCATACATCTACATGTACTAAACGTCAAGACAACTATTTATTCAGAGACAAAATCAATTCAAAATATAAATCAAGCTTTATATGAAATAATTAAATAGCTGATGTTAATATTGGGACACTGCAGCTGAACTTAATCGCATTTTTGTTGTTGAATGCAGGACACGTTTTCATAAAGCAGCTTTCAGTTGATTAAACAATACATGTAACATTCATTTGAACAGTTGGTATTAATTAATATGGCACTGGGTTTGGCGTCGTTTGATGTTTTTTAAGTTAATATAACCACTGAATATCTCACATTTAGGTAGGTATCAAAATATGATTGGTACAGCTGTCGAGTGGAAATCGATTGCAAAAATATACTATTGTTTAAAATGCACGCTTCAACTTTTGTTGGCTGAGAAGGACTGTTTGTTCAGGTGATTTTTCAAGCAAACCAAAACAGGCACGATTCTGGTTGATGAAGCCTTCACTATAAATAATCGTAGCGACGACCAAGTTGATCCAGAGTTATTAACTGTAACACCTACTCTACCTTGCCTGGTTAATTGAATTGATGAATGATTGTACTCTTGGACGCTGCATAGCAACACCATGAATTGGGTTATAGTTATCTGCATGGCTACAGCCATCGCTGTGGATGGGCGGCATGTTAAAATGCAACATAGACATCATATGCCTGACAATCATCCTACTTATTCCTATTGGCACTCAGATAGAGATAAATCTTACTGGCCCTCCCATGAATGGAGCAGTTATGACGGTTCATGGCACCCATCTTCTTATGGGTTCAGCAGCAGCTCTTATTGGGATTCAGATAATTGGAGCTGGGATGATGGTTCATGGCAACCATCCTCGTACGACTTCAATGATAATTCCTGGAAATCTTCCTCGTATGGCTTCAGTAGTAGCTCATATTGGTACTCAGATTCCTACAGCTGTAGTTCTTGGCAATCATCTTCGTATGATTTCAGTAGCGATTCCTACTGGCAATCATATGGTTGGAGTTGGGATAGCAGTTCTTGGGATCCATCCTCGTATGGCTTGAGTAGCAGTTCATACTGGCAATCCTATGATTGGAGTTGGGATAGTAGTTCTTGGCAACCATCCTCGTATGGCTTCAGTAGCAGTTCCTTCTGGCAATCTTATGATTGGAGTTGGGAGAGCAGTTTTTGGCAATCATCTTCGTATGATTTCAGTAGCGATTCCTACTGGCAATCTTATGATTGGAGTTGGGGTAGTAGTTCTTGGCAACCATCCTCGTATGACTTCAGTAGCAGTTCCTTCTGGCAATCTTATGATTGGAGTTGGGAGAGCAGTTCTTGGCAACCATCCTCGTATGACTTCAGTAGCAGTTCGTATTGGCAATCTTATGATTGGAGTTGGGGTAGCAATTCTTGGCAACCATCCTCTTATGACTTCAGTAGCAGTTCTTATTGTTCCTACAGCTATTCATTCAGTAGTGATTGGAGCGATTGGAGTTGGAACGGTGGTGTTTCATATCAACCATCATATTCTGATTGGAGTGATAACTCTTATCATTACTCACATAATTGGAACAACAATGGTTATTACAAGAAAAGGAGCATTTCTGGAGTTGATAACAAGGTGCGTAATCGAGAGAAAATATAATTTCATTTAACACAACAGTGGCATGATTAAGCTCTTTCGAAAAGACTATATGAAGCTTTGATTTACTTTTTCTTCAGGTACATCAGTCTCCAAGAAAGTCTGGAAAAACACATAATGGTAAGAGTAATATAATAACCCTATTAAATGCCAAATATATCACACATTAAAATACGTATGTGAGCGCGCATCGCATCTGTTTCCGTGTCTCGTATACGTAAATTGATCCACATTATTCTACTGCCACAGGTTGCTACCTAAAATCTAAATGTTATACAAGTACAAACATTAGTCTTTTCAATTAAACAATGTTTATAATGAAGGATTATTTTATGCCATCTAGTTTTCAATGCGAATTCAGTTTGGATCATTGGTGTGACAGCACCCTCTCTTTACGTTATCAAAGATCATGTGCTATATTACTTCTTTGCAAATGTTTGCTAGGAGATCACAAGAGGGAAATGAAGAAACCTTTCCATGGTTCCGGTAGAAAACACCGAGCATTCGACCATAAGAATGAAGAAGAGTAGCGAGATAGAGAAATAAACGTATTATTTTATATTTTTTGAATAACTAAACAATACAAAGCAATTCTTTCATTTGTTTGATATTTTGTCAATGTAATACATGTAATGACTAATAATTTCGTTGTAGGTAAATCTATTTCCGTTACTAGAGGATCGTGTCTTCAATTACAGTGTCTACAATAATCCAGATAGCAAATACCAATAAATGTTAATCAGCATCATATGTGTGTCTTCATTGTCTAAGTGCGTTTTCTGAAGTGAATATTATTAACAGAACACTTGGTTACAAAATAGCAACATAAATTCTGATTAGCCTATTAGACATATTATCAGTTAACTCTAAGCACTTCTACAATAATACATTAGTAGTGTTTTAATTCACCGATAATTGGTTGTATAGACAGGTAAATTGAAATAAGACTATGATTCACTTAAAAAAATATAATTCTTAGGAAAATTGAAAACAAGTCGTTAAACTAATATTCGATCACCAAAAATTATTCAAAATTCCCACACTTACTATTATTTTTATTATTATTATTATTATTATTTATAGTAATATTATTATTATTATTATTATGTATATTAATAGTAGTATATAATAGTAAGTAGTAGTAGTAGTACTAGTAGTAGTAGTAGTTGTTGTTGTTGTTGTAATATTATAAGACTTAGTTACTATAAGAAGCATATAATTAATACATAACATTTGATCACGCGAAAAATGTGTATGCAATATAGATATTCTCATGTGATGAAAATACTGCTCAACTTGGGAGAAACATATAATGCCTGGTTGCTAAATTGAATTAAAATAACCTGTTATAACATATATTTACCTCTACATCACATAATGATCTCCATTTAAAGACGTTTTTACACTTGATAACATTCTACCTACAGTGAGAGAATGGCCACATGATAATAAAATATTAGCATTCTAACTTTATTAGATTTGTCTTTATCAATTTCATTGGTGTAATATAATGAGGCCCAATATTAGAATTAGAGAAACGAGGAAGGTGGAGAGTTAGATTAATTACTGTTACAAAGTTATTAAATTTATATAATTCTGGGCCGTATTATCTCTAAGGCTGAATAACCTAAGGACCAAATAGAGACAAAAAGCCCATTAATACTTCGATGCTGATGTTCTGTTAACGGTTTCCTGAGGCTCCAATGGTTAAATACAGTTTACCCTCTGCGCTACAGCGATATACTTACATATATATCTAATCATTTATATATATGTTTATATATATATATATATATATATATATATATATATATATATATATATATATATATATATATATATATACAAAGAATAAGACTGGGCCGAAGTACCTAAAAGCCACAGGGGCTCAGCCATACGTCAATACGTCTCTGATATGATTAGTGGTTTATAAAAGCATTCTCGTTTATCAGATTAAGCAATAAGGTAAAAGTCGGAAACAAAAGTAGTTTTAAAGATAGGAGGGTCAAAGGTGCCTATTATACTATATAAATGATGAAGTCGGTCTATCTATGACAGTCTATAAGTGTTAAAATTTATCATCGAAAGTTGCTGGTCACAAATGTACTATCTTCAATAATAATAATAATAATAATAATAATAATAATAATAATAATAATAATAACAATAATAACAATAATATCAAATCCTCTGTGTATTGGGGTATAGGTTTTCTTGAAGAAATCCAGATGCCACTTGCCGATAATTTGGGTGGAGTTTCCTTGTTTCTTCAGAAAATTTGCTAGCGTTAG
This sequence comes from Paralvinella palmiformis, assembly GCA_025642065.1. Classification (NCBI taxonomy): domain Eukaryota; kingdom Metazoa; phylum Annelida; class Polychaeta; order Terebellida; family Alvinellidae; genus Paralvinella; species Paralvinella palmiformis. The sequence goes on along the minus strand of JAODUP010000961.1, from coordinate 99,745 downwards.
CAAAGAAAGAGGCAAACAATTTGGTTGTGCAGGCCTAATGATAAAATGTTGTAGACTTGTATGAATCTAAAAATATATGACTATTCTGAAACTGTCGCTTTATGCGTAACACATTGTATACCATACATACCATATCATACAATTCTGCAAATATTAGGAGGGGTATTTCATCTTACTGGAAACTAAAGACTGATATTGGTGTTGCGGTTTCCTTTGACATCAATGGATCATTTACGATGTACTAACGACTTATAACACTGCCGCATTTATCACTCTTTATTTCTTATCTAGATACACCTTAGGGAAAGGATTATACTTTGTTAAGAACAACAAAACACGTATATAAAACCACCTCACGTGTTGACTCCTTTTTCAAACATTGGTCAGGGAAAATACTATATTGAACATCAAAAGAATATTAAAAACAACAATCAAAATATATAAAAAATTGTCAATGGGATTAAAGTATATCACTGGCAAATCAATTGCATGAAGCTGACAACAAAAGAATCAGCACTAAAACAGTCATAGAGAAATTGTATTTACCTAGCAGTCTTAAATTAACAGGTTCGCATACATTAATATATTTAATAACAGTTTGACACCATCATGAGAAACTGTTTTGGGTGTTCCAGAATTTAACAATGATTTAATTGTATATTAGACATACCAATCAAATACTATCTACCTGCGAATAAATTGTGTCATGTCTAAATTCCTTAACTGTATCAGGAATTTTAGAAAGTTTCTCTTACGTACATATTGCACAAATTGTTTTGGTTCTACACTATCAGGTTTCTGACAATCATACCTGCATAATACTAACCATGATTTGAAAATCTGTGCTCGTCGTATATACAATATGTCTAACCAAACGCACTGTATTTGTTGATAGAACATCTTTATGGAGATGATAATACTGAAATGCAAATGTTTAGAACATTTTCTTCCTTTAATTAATATATATAGCAGAGTAAGAATATGTCGATGTTGGATTTAATAAATGTTTTTTAACTTTATCGTTTAAATAAGAATGGAAATGTTTCCAGTGTTCATGAATTAAACTGAAAAAATGAAATAAACATTGTATATATTGTTGACAGTAAAATTTGTATTATTTGTTAAGTTTTTACTGAATTGTGCTTTATGAGAACGGGTGTTGAATGCTGATAATAATAATTCTTATAATGGCCGGGGGCGAACCTGTGACCTCCCACACAGAATGACCATAGCCATAGGTAAATAGTCTCACGCTCTACCTATGTGGCCAAAGAGGCAAATATATTGGAATATATTATGTTAATGAGCTTTTAATTTTATGCAACACTTAAAATAGTGCGAACATATCAACTATTTTTCACATAAATCGTATATACAATTGTGGCATGTCTTACCTCTGGAATATGGCCCAGTTTGACCAGCAACTGGACTAAAGCGAAATGTCAAGAAATAAGCTTTCTGAAATTAATAACGCTATCAAATGTAGCACCAACATTACGTACAGTATCTGACGGTGTGATGTTATGATTTTCCTAATTACTCATAATATGAGGAAAAAACTCTGTCCGCAGCTTAATACCCATGGAGATGTCTGGCGAGTAACAAACGACTCCAGGAGTATAAATCCATCAAGCAGCATTGTATGAATTAATAGGTCGTTTCGCCAGACCACATAAGAGGACAACAATATAGATTCTACATTATACATAACAAAGTTAATAGACTCAAACATGTTGTAATAACGACATAACTTTCTTACATTGGTGTAATAAGGAATCTGGATGGAAATAGATAAGATGTCTGCCACGGCAATGTGCGTTTTAGGGTACATATAAAGAGGCAACAGGCACAGAGCATCAACATATCTAAACATCCTTCGAGACATACCTCCATAAATCTAAATCTAAATACAAATACAACTATATATACACTAATCTAAAAATAAAATGTTCTATATCTCCACATATTGATAGATGTATGCGTATACTTAAGCATGTGTCTGGTCTACTCATCAGCCTGTGGGAACCAGCTAATTCGCTTTTCGTACGCGACAAATATGTCACGCCCACAGGAAAGCGGCTACATGCAGGCTACGTACAAAAAGCAGAAGCACGTAAAAAGCATACCATTTGATACCACAGCTCGCAACAAACAACACGTGCGTGAGATTCAATGGTGACTTGCTACATACATATCATAACTATTTTGACACCACAGTTTACATTCAACAGTAATTTTCTGTGGTCCAAAAGAAACATGTATATAAAAAAACTCAGATGCTGACTTCAGCTTTATTATGACTAAATAAATCCTACCTATATGAACCAAATACTGGCGTCGAAGTTCTTCTCTAACCTAAGTGAAAAGTTAGGGTTTTATAGACTCTCAGCGTGTTAACAAACATTACAATTTGCCGACCACGTGAGAATGTACAACTCAATATTGACTCATTGAAGTGATTTAGCTAAAATAAGAACAAAGTAGCAATACTGCACAATGGATTATTACTGGACTAGAACGAAATATCGTCTCAAACCTGAGTAAATACTATGATTTACTCGAACCTAACAGCTAACCCTCATACGTTTCCGTTCATCACTAAGGGAACGTTCATTCACACCTAATTTAGCGTCCCTAAGTATATGCAGTTAGGTGTGGTGTAACCTAATTACTCATAACATGGGATGAGTTAGGCGGATTTGTTCATTAAAAATCTTTAACTCTCCAGTCAAAATTTGTAATAGCAAGAAACAAGAATTCTTATCTTCTATTTATCAGCTCGTTTGAAGTGTGATATCTGTTTACCTGTTACTTCAAACGTGTGTGAGAGAGGGTGTATTTACGTATTAATGTCTGTCTGTCTGTCTGTCTGTCTGTCTGTCTGTCTGTCTGTCTGTCTGTCTGTCTGTCTGTCTGTCTGTCTGTCTGTCTGTCTGTCTGTCTGTCTGTCTGTCTGTCTGTCTGTCTGTCTGTCTGTCTGTCTGTCTGTCTGTCTGTCTGTCTGTCTGTCTGTCTGTCTGTCTGTCTGTCTGTCTGTCTGTCTGTCTGTCTGTCTGTCTGTCTGTCTGTCTGTCTGTCTGTCTGTCTGTCTGTCTGTCTGTCTGTCTGTCTGTCTGTCTGTCTGTCTGTCTGTCTGTCTGTCTGTCTGTCTGTCTGTCTGTCTTCGTTTCTGTCTGTCTGTCTGTCTGTCTGTCTGTCTTCTGTCTGTCTGTCAGTCTGTCTGTCTGTCTGTCTGTCTGTCTGTCTGTCTGTCTGTCTGTCTGTCTGTCTGTCTGTCTGTCTGTCTGTCTGTCGTCTGTCTGTCTGTCTGTCTGTCTGTCTGTCTGTCTGTCTGTCTGTCTGTCTGTCTGTCTGTCTGTCTGTCTGTCTGTCTGTCTGTCTGTCTGTCTGTCTGTCTGTCTGTCTGTCTGTCTGTCTGTCTGTCTGTCTGTCTGTCTGTCTGTCTGTCTGTCTGTCTGTCTGTCTGTCTGTCTGTCTGTCTGTCTGTCTGTCTGTCTGTCTGTCTGTCTGTCTGTCTGTCTGTCTGTCTGTCTGTCTGTCTGTCTGTCTGTCTGTCTGTCTGTCTGTCTGTATGTCTGTCTGTCAATTCTTTTTAATTCGGTTATGATATATCTGTAGGTCAACATGGTAAATCTGGTGAGAGACAAAGACATTTTCCAGTATGTGTAATATTTATAACAAACAAAGAACATAATGTTTAATGTTATTTATACTCTAAAATTCGATACTTAAGTAAACTATCTCATTTACATGGTGTCGCTTTGTTTTGTGTTTTAAATTAAGATCATGTTTACTTTTTTCTACTATTTTACTTTTGTTTGTTGTCTGTTTTTGTTGGCATTAGGTAACTCATCGATACTTATGGTAGTCATAATATAAAAAGACTGTTAAACAAACTGATGAATGAGTGCTTTAGTGAAAATATTGGTGCTGATCCCATCTATGACATATAGATTGGGTGCCATCAAGATTCAATGAGGACGGAAATTAAAGGTGAAATCACAGAGACTCCATGAAGGATTTATCACCAAAAAAAAAACAAGCATTTCAAAGACATAAAGAACCTATAGATTAATACCTAAACGTACACCATGATAACATATCATATTTTCCAATGCATCAAGGGATAACGCATTCTCACACCTACATATATCACCTGACGAGGTACCATTGTTCAAAGATGGATTTGATTTTGGATTAATGTAGGTAAGCTATTATTATATTGACCGTTTCATAGATATTGCGTTCATCTTGTTGTATACTGACACGTTAATGATGTTGAACCTTGAAGCCAAATATTATCAAGTATTTATGATCATGTACTAGTTAGTAGCTGAGATGTATTGATACAGAGCTAACTTTGGGCCTTTTGTTCTTATCAGCGATCCATTTATTACTCTGAATACCTTTATTGTGTTCACTTAGCTCAGTTATTTATTATAGATGTTAAAATATCCGTCTCAAACACACAATCTTCACTTTTATGTCAAACAAATAAACATACGAACGAGGGTAATATCATATCAAAGACATTCTTTTATTATTTTCACAGTCAAGTATAAATACATTGCAATCTATTTCTAGTTTTATATTTGCATTTTTACAATTCACGAATTATAAAGTCTGTACCAATCTATTCGCTGAATATTTATTTTACGTCCTTAAACAAATAAAATAATATAACCTTGATTAGGTCATATTATATTATTTACTTTCAACACTGTTGTGTTACCCGTTATGTATCAATATAAATTAAGTTAACATGAAACTGTGTTTCTCGATATAATATCTAGTTTCATAATAAGTTTATTCTTATACGACTACGTTATGATAACATAACCACGTCATATCACCGAATATATCTCCAATATCTCAAATGTTCATTTCATTCCATGTTCAATGTTGCCATTACACACCTTGCTTCATTTTGGAAAACTTCAATAATTACTCCTTTAAATAAAATTAATTTCGCCTATTGATGGCACAAACATATTATATTTTAACTGAAAGAATCACTGGTACAAACTTAAGCCTTCACTCCGGTCTTAATATTATCTTGGTTAATTTCCTATCAAAGTTTGCACCAAACATTATGGTAACATTAATTTCGCTTCCTTGTGTAACACTGAAATACATTATAATGATTACTTCCAGACCCAGAGCGAAAAGTACTTTTCTTTTAATCTTGCAGTTCTACGCCATATGTATTCCGGATGTGAGATTTGAATTCTTCATAAACAGGAGCAGCACACCTAGCGAATAAAATATGAATAAATCAAGTAAAGAACACATCATTAAGAAATAAAAGACAATTAAATATATATTAATATATATATATATATATATATATATATATATATATATATATAAAACAATGCGTATTACAGCCGTTTACCCCCTTAAAAGGTGGCCTGACAGTGGGTTATCACACCAGTCTTCTTCATTTTTCTTGCGCATCTACTTTATTCATCCTACACTGTCTCAAAATAATATTTACGTGGCTGGCTAATTCAAATGGGGGAGACGCACATGATATGGGATCACGGGAACTAATTTTAAATATATTTACAATTTACGATTCATGGCATATTCGGTGGAGAAAACCTTGTCAGTTGTCTGATTGGATGAAGAACTCCTCCCACTTTAGTGTAGTGGTAGGGATTCGAACCTCGGACCTCCCGCACAGCATAACCATAACCGTTGGTAAATAGTTCCACACTCTACCCATCAAGCCAAACAGGCGATATACCCTTCTCCACCACCTTATACAATGTCATCATCGGTCTTTCTCTAATTCTCACACCGTCAAACTCATAAAACTTGCTTCTCTTCACCTAATTACTATCATCTTTCTGTAACACATATCCCAGCCATCTGAACCGATTCCTCTTAATAACTTCACTCACCAGTTCAATCCCCATTATCTCCTTCACCGGTACACTTGTTAGCTTATCCAGACGCAACACACACCCATCGCACGATTCTCATGTCTGCACACTCATTCATGGCCCAAGTTTCGCTTCCATACACCATTGCACTCCTCACACATGTCACATACACCTTCCCTTTTTAATTTCAATGACACATCCTTCCTTGTCAAAATCCCTGACAGCTCTCTAAACCATATCGATCCACGACGTACTTTCACCACTGATGGTGATAGCAGAACTTTCCAACTCGGACTAGACACAAACTTATTTCGTAGATCCAAGTTTTCTTGTTTGTCGATATCCTCTCCAACACCTGCTCTCTCACATGTCTTGCATATAAAAGCATCCCCAATTGTATATAGCGAACATTGCACACCTGGGCAGCGGTTAGGGAGCCATCTACCGCACTCTGTGCATTGCCTTGAATTGTTTCTAACATCCTTCCCACAGACGTCATGTGTCCATTTCCCTGTCCTCTCAACATCACCAGTTATTCCCTGAAATTATCACCTTTGTTTACTGATGTTAATTTTCAATCCTTTTGCCTCCATGCACTCTTTCAACCTTCTCATTCAACCCTTCCCCCATGCTCTCAGCGACCAACACCAAATCATCTGATCCCATTCCAATTTCTCCCATCTTCAACTTAATCTCTTCGTATTTTTTGTAATTAAAAATCGAATTTATTTTATTTAAATCAGATGTTTTAAATTTAAGTCAGATTTTTTTAAAACTTTAATAGAGCTTCTGAATTGAGTACTTGCTCCCTATTAAAACACGATTTGGCGGTTTCACTGCATTCTGATAGGAAATACCGTGAACATCTAGAAAAGGGGCGACAAAATAGTATTTTAATACTTTTATTGAACAAAAACAATGTTTTCTCATTGTCGCAAACGGTATGTCCTTATGTGCTTACTTACCAATGTCCAAAACAGTGTGCCAAGTTTGACAGGTAAGCAAACTGCATAACATGTCACACACACAAATGTCTACAAACATTTTGAGCATTATTGAGTTAATGTGTATTTACTTGGTGTTTAGTCAGGATGGCTGTGTAAGGTGATTTGACACGTGAAATCAGTGACTTCAAGTCATATCTTTTAGATATGACTCTAGAGATTCCCTAAATTCATCAAATTTGCCACATTGGGGTAGATTGGCTTCAAACCTTCTATTATGTTGATCTCCGAGGATCATCTCAACCATAGATTTGGGGGGAATTGTCACTGGTCAAATTGTTTTCATTTTTGTACTGCAAGTTAATTGATAAATCACATGTTTCCCAAATAATCAATAAAGAAAAAAGCAATAATCATAAAAATCAAATGAAACCTAATAACAAATTTAAAAATCGAAATGTGTGATTTTTTGCAGATTTAAATAAAATGATTTAAATCGAACAACCCTGCCATTCTCATTACTATGTCGTACATTATCATTAATCCTTGAACCAGCCATTCTTCAACCCCCAATTTCCTCAATGGCCACCCGCCCACTGCGCTTGGCACTCTATCAGATGCCTTATCCCGGTCTACAAATGCATAAAGCAATGCAGTCTTTTTCACAGAAACTTCTCTTGCAGTTGTTGTATTACAAATATTGGATCAGTTGTTCCTTTCCCGAACATAAATCCAAATTCCATTCCATCAGTACTCACTTTCGGTCTTAAACTTTTCCCCAATGCCCTTTCCAATACCTTCATTCGCTGGTCTAACAGCTTTATCGCACGACACGACCCACACTCAAACGGATCACATTTCTGCTACTATTTTGGTGTAAGGGTACTTAGCTCCAGGTCTATCTCTACCTTTTCCTCATTCATCACCATGTCAGAGATTTTCGTGACCTTCTTCAGCACAGCCTGACCAACTGCACGAATGATTTCGGTGCCGGTCCATTCCCAAGTTTCATCTGTCCAATTGCTATCTTCACTTCCATCTCTGTGATAGTCTCTCTTGGACCTTCAACTATCCCACTTTCTACCATTCCATCCAATCATTCTCGACATTCATCAGATGTTCCATATATTCCTTCCGTCTCTTCCTGGCAATATCTGGCTAGTCAACTATGCTTCCACTCTCATCCCTCAAACAGTTTACCCCAGCTACATCCTCCCTTTCCTTTGCCAACTGTTTTCCTATCCTGAGATCGATGTCATTCCTCCGTATTAAGCTTCCCTCAAAATTTCTTTCTTTTCTACTGCTGTACTTGAGCAACTGCTTTCTTTGCAACCTTCTTTGCCATTTCATATTCTGCCGACACAGCTTCCTCCCCGGGAGCATACTTCGTATGGCAACATGCCTTGTACTTTAATCTCTTCTCACTTACTCTATTCCCAACCTCTTTATTTCAGCATTAGAAACATATATCAAATGGCATAAGCTTGGACATATCTACTTTACATTTTTAACAAAATATATATATAATCTACTTACGCATATAATACTTGACGTTCGCCTTTATCAATCATTTTCGGATGAGGTGAATGCAGGATAAAAATATCATTTGGTATGATGAAGTTAAACCTGCAACAAGGGGAAATATATAGCTATCAGATGAATAGATTAATGTTGAGAATATATTTCTCAGATATCCATTTTTTCACACTTCCATTATATTGAAGATTAAGAGATCTATTATCAGCATAACTACCTCATCTAACAATATATTACTCTATTTGTATTGCTTTCTTACCCTTTAGCGTGTGTTTCTTGTATTTGGGAGATCTTGTCTCTGTATGGTCCAACAAATTTCTGCCAGTATCTCGGAGCATCTTTAGCCGCCATTACAATATATGGCTCGAATTGAGGTCCCCACTCAGCCTAATTAGTAAACAATAATATGTGTTGTGTGTGTGTGTGTGTGTGTGCATAGATATTTCCTAGACACACATACAGACATGGTTGCACACAAATACAGACACACACACACACACATATATATATATATATATATATATATATATGCGTCCATACATAAGTACATGTTTTCATATGACGAATAAACTGTTCAAATTACAATACTAACTGGATATGTATTATTTGCCGTTCTCCACTTAGTAAAGTTCGTTGGACCGTGACCTCCATAAAATCTGTACAATCTGCAAGACAATTGTGAAAATATTAAAAAAATTGCTCACCAATTTTTATAAACAACATTATTCATTTCGTAACCTTGGACTATATTAAATAAATCCTGTTCTTTCTTATTATGGTTTTTATGTGAAAAGCAGAGTCAAAATATATTTATTTGAAAGATTTATTATTTCTAAGCAATCTAATAAAAAAAACACTTTCATATACTGCTGTGTTAAGTTATAATTCAATATAAAGATTCTTCAAAAAAATCCACATTTTAATTCACTAGCTTTATATATATATATATATATATATATATATGCGAACGTTCGATCAAATCAGAAGGCTAGAGTTAATGGAGATATTTCAAGCGAATGTAACACTTTTATTGATTTAATATGGCAGTTTCTCGTAGATACACATTTTAATCAATATCCGCCTGCTGTAGTATCATGTTATTGAGGTCATCTACGATTGATCTTCAGTCGTCAATATGAATGAAAGTTAGTTAGAAAATATATGGCCCTAACTATAAAGGTAATATTGGAAAATATATCAAGCTTCTATATGAAAATTAGACTGAAATTAGACTGATATTACATGAAAATACATGTACGCATGTATGTATGTATGTATGTACGTACCTATGTATGTATGTATGTACTTACGTACGTATGTATGTATGTAGGTAAGTATGTACGTATGTATGTATGTATGTACGTACGTGTGTACGTACGTACATATGTATGTATGTATGTATGATGTTTATGGATAAAGTATTTGAATGTCCAGTATGTCTAAACACCATATAACTAAGTGATGGCTTTCAGATTCTTACCTGAAAGGAAATAGATATTCTTGTTCCCACAATTCCATGAGTTCTTCTTTGTTTCTTGGAAATGCTGGTTGTTGTAACATGCTAATGGGAGACCATTCAAAGGCAGGAATAACTAACACCTGAAAGTCATACATCGACCAATATTAGCTTAGGATATTTTCTTTTGAAATTCAAATTTTAGCTGTTCATCAAACAACTATAAAATAAAGCAATTATCTTAGGCCACCGTGTTGCTTGAATATATAATTTGTCTTTGTTATAACATTTCATAGAAACTACTTCGAAGGAAATAAACAACACAAATTTGATGATTTGATCATTGATTGTACCTCTTTTTCACTCGGTGTGCCTCTTTTAATGTAATCGACAAGTTTACCGTGTAATCCGGGCATTGGATTAAAATCGACATCAAGCAGGAAAACGTGTGATGTGCGAGAATTGTTAAGGGCCATGTTTCGTAAATAGTTGTACGGATAGTATTTCTGGAATAGTAAAATTATACACGTAATGCATCTTCTGATCAATTAGTAAGCCACATACTGACGTCATTCGACGAAGACAAACAACGAGACGCAATTCCGTGAAGTTTACAAAACAAACTTCAATTTAAGATTATTCAATTGCATTAAACAACTTCAAATAATGGTAGCTCTCTATATAATGCGCCTACCCCTTGTACGGGAGCAAAATGTAAACCTATGTCTTTTCTGGTGAAGAATTCTTTGGTGTTACAGATTTTGCTAACTATCTCTTCCACATTGTCATCTTTCACGTATACGGCTACCGATACAGGCCCTACGAGAAAAGCATAAACAAATCAACATATTTGTGTATTGCTGTCTGGTCGATTGTTCGTGCTATTGGAGGCGTTTTCGAATCTCGGCGTGGGCATATTTGAAGGTGGTTTCACCTTTGACTTCGTTTCATTACCTTTGGATCTCACTCGACCCATTTAGCCTACCATGTGCACAAACGTGGCCGTAAAACATCAATCATCATCATCATCATCCAATCACATAACGCCTCTCCCCCCTCACCGAAAATGTCATCTATTTCAAATTATACATTTATTCGAATTTAGTCTCCGTTAGGAACCACTAAATACCTCCACATTCAGGAAGCCCCCACGTTAATAACTGCCATTCAGTCCATTGTTATAATAACGATAACAGAAAATAAAAGATGTCTACCTTCTGAGTAACAGATGTTTATTTCCTGTACACAGATAGTTTTCGACTAATAATTATGACTAGATAAACGGATTTTATCGATCACGTTGCTTACCGTCCCACATTTTTATTGAAGCCAATAAATGATCGATACGTCCGTATGACGTCTGCGTTACCAGGGTAACCGCTGTTTGATTCCACGGCGTTTCCTGTTCAAAAAAGTCTATTATTACTTTTCTTTCCATCTCGATCGACTTCCATAATTCGCCACAAGCTGAAACGATCAAGTTTAAATCAATTCAAATCAAGTTCCTAATTTATCCGCTCAAAAAACGTTCCTAATTTCTATTATAACCCAAGATGCTCAAGTCGTCATTGGTCTCGCTGCTAAAGAGGGTGTGGTCATTGTAACAAATTAAATTTATTACTGGGGTGATTTTGAGCAGAGAACAATTGATTGTTTAATGGCGCAATTATGCAAAGGTGTATATCAGCTCCATTGTTGCATACAGACATAAAAACTACACACTTAAATATATATACATGTTCATATAGAAACACACACACACATATATATATATACCGGGTTAGTGAGTGAATAAGCGAGCCAGTCTGTCGGTTAGTCGGTCGGTCGGTCAGTCAGTCAGTCAGTCAGTCGGTCAGTGAGCGAACGACATTGATACTTACGATCTGATTCATTCTTTATCTGATATTCCGCTTGATCCTCCCATAGTTTCATAATTTTGTTGGACACTGTCGTGACACACTTCTCAAACTCCTCATCTTGGGCACTCTGTACTCCATAACCCGATGAGTGACTGCCGGATGAGGATGACGAGCTCAACGATGCGCCGTCTGTCTCTGTGGATCTTTTGTGGAATAAAAATAGACAATGTCATTTGTTGTTTTGCTAATTGGTGTTTTCCTGCACGAACAGGCGCCTATATAATTATAAGGAGATGGAAGGAGAGGTAGATGTCACACACACACACACACACACACACACATACACACACACACACATATATATATATATATATATATATATAGAGAGAGAGAGAGAGAGAGAGAGAGAGAGTTAATCTTTATTTACATTTTTTATTTATTTGTTTCTTATTATAAGTAAGTAAGATATCAATATTTGTCAGAACTTTAGCTGTTGTTATTGATCATAATTTTACTATCGTTGTTAATATGTTGGTTGTTGTTGTTGTTGTTGTTGTTGTTTGTTAATAATGTTGTTGCTGTTTGTGATGATGGTGGCAATGTTGTTATTTGTATTGTTTTTCGTTTTTTTAATGAATTTTGGGAATCATTTGTTATTTCGTTTTGATGATGAAAAATTAAGCTTTGTTGTTGTTGTTGTTGTTGTTGTTGTTGTTGTTGCAGATATAGCTCTTGTTATCATTATACGTTACCTTTTACTCATAAAGCCAGCCGTCTTTCCAGACAGGAAGTAAAGGACATGGAACACAACAAAACCACCAGCCAGTACAACTAGTACACGTAACACCCGACGTCTAATTACCTGGAATTGACATACAAAACACACACACCTTTATATAACTGTTAATTAACTTTCATTCATTAATTATGCTGTTTATCATAATCCTTATTATTATTCTTTTTCTAGTAGTAGGTCGTGTTAAAGGTGCTGAAGGCTTTGGGGGAGGAAATGCGCTAACAAATTCGCATTAAAATAATATTAAATAATATTTGTAAAGCCTCATTCGAAATTTGTTACTTTATGAAAAACAAGAAGTTGTACAAACTTCGATAAAAAGATTGAATGCACACATTGCGATGCTGGTATTTATTACAAAAAATCTCATGGTGTAATTTGTTTGTCATAATATCGACAATTGATGACAAATGTTCGCTGAAAGGAACTTTTGATTTATTTTTGAAAGGTGTAAATCACATTTTCTATTTAGAGATGAAGCAATTTTTTTATTATTTTCTCCCATTCTTGCGCGTATCTAAACCCCCGGTTAATGTGTTAGTAGGAAAGGATACGTTTATATACAAGTTATTTGGATCTATATTGTGTACTCTATTCCAAATCCTGTCTCCTATCCGTATGAAACAAAACATATGGCCATTAATCAACTATGGGCTGATAATAGGGAGAAGTTCCATATTAAGCTCTTGCGAAAACGATATATAGACGTATATAAATATTTATATATGTATATAAATATTTATTATTATCATCATCATCATAACTTGTGGTAACGGTTACAGTCTTTTAAAGTGAGAAATAATACCTATGCGATATTTCCAGCACAGTAATCTTATTTACTTTGATATCCCCAATTCAACATTTAAGACCAAATATTATGACCAAGACTTTGGGTTTGCTTCTTTTTTCCAATATATATATATATATATATATATATATATATATATATATATATATATATATATATATATATATGCAATCCTGATACCATCTTCCGCTGTCTATAGGAATACTATTTCTAGCTGCCAGATATAGACAGATGATCCAGAATTAGCCATCTTTTCCCAGGACATGTTTGTATTTCATTGAGACATCCGTTCGGCACAAAACAACTAGTGATGAGAGTAAAATCTCAGCTCATATCGTATTCTATTATACTACTGAGCCACGACGACGCCGTGCATATCTGCGCATGCTCAAGCACCTGCATATTCAAGTGGCCGTGCCAACTGTGTAATGCAATATATCACGTGAGCGGCTGCTGATGGCCTTTTCAAGCTGTCGCTAATCCTCTTCATTCAGTCCGCCAAAAGATGTCCTTGGTCACCAAGCAATTGTACTACGAAACTTTTCACCATTTTCTAGCGTAAACAGCGCAGTAATTTATGAAAATATATGCTAATTACATGCTCATTATATCCGCCGATTCGCAACATCATCAAAGGGTATGTCCGTCTGCCAAAAAGATCGATATTTATCGAACCCTAGCATTGGTTCTATGAATGTCAGACTGCATAAACACACGGACTACACGTGTATGACACGTCGACAAGCTTCGATACAAATAATCTTAAATAACAAAAGACGAGAGCAGTGCAATAGATCAGAATTGCTGAAATCAACTTGATAAATGAGCTATACCTTCTTTAGAATAAAGTTTTCTCTTTCTTGTTACTAATGTCATATATTCCTACGGTGAATAGAAATGCGATCGTTCAGCCGGCAGCAACCCCATCCAAATAAAACCCATTTCATGAGATCATATACATACATGAATATATATATATATATATATATATATATATATATTTGTCTCTTTCTCTCTCTTTCCGTGGTAATGGTTAGAGTACGGCGCTGCAAAACTCCAGGTGTCTTTTAATCCAACTCATACCAGTGTTTATGGGATATTTCTCTATGAATTAACTCTCGACAGTATATCTTACGTATGACCATAGTTCACACTAAGGAAATATCTCTCTCAACCTCTCTATATCTCTCACCCACTCACTCACTCACTCGCTCATCCACTATCTCACTCTCTATATATCTCTCTTCCTCCCAAACACCTAAGCTCACCAGCGGGTCACGATCCAGATAAATCTGTAGTTTCATTTTCCTGCGCATTCGCCTTTTTGATTTTTTATCCTGGCCACCCTGACCGTATCCAATCCGAATATAGAGATACTCTGAGCTGACTCGAAGAGCAACAGTGGTAACTCCAAAAAGACGACGATATCCCACTCAACTGCCTCACCAATATAACGAATGTGATTATAAAACGTTATCCCAGTCAGATTCGTTATCTTCTACAGTTCACTATTTACTGCCGATAACACACAGATAGTCCGTGCCACCGACACAAACATAACAACATGGCCTAGTTATCTAAATGCCAGCCTCGTTTATTACGTTTTATGATCATTCTCGCTCCCTACCTCAATCCCATATGGCGCCGCTCGTTTTAGCACTTGGTTATAATGACATTGTTGTTCTGTTTGGTGAAGTGCACGCAAATCGACGTCAATTAGAACTGATATCCTTAAACCCAGCTAGAAATTTTATTATTTGTAAAGGAGAAGCTTCCTGTTTGTTTTTGTTGGTTTTTTTTTCTTCAATCATCATCGGTGACTTCAATCACTTGTAAAGGTCGAATATGAACTTGTTAGTATATTTTGTAACATGTCATAATCCGATTAGGGTGTTTCGAGACATTTCATTTCACATTTCTACGGCGACATCTACCATTTATGGGTTTAGCAAATACTGACTTGTTATTAGCCGAAAAATGGTGGTTACTCCTTAGTGTTAAAATTAATTGTATTTCGGAATGCGTTAAAGTTTAATAACAAAACATTGTCTAATACAATGCCGGTCATGACAGCGGCTTAGCCAAACGGGAGATTTTCAATAGATTTTAAGCTTATTCATAAAAATTAGAAATGGTGAGATATTTTACATTTTAAACTACTATTTTCCAATACAGTGTCGTCAACAGGTCCATTAAATCTACGCATTTAATAAATAAATAAAGAAGAGATTTTAATTTTCAGTCGTACGTCTTCTACGAAGCTAAAAGATGAATAATGATCGCTCAATAAACAAAACAAAACTGGACACTTACCGGTGTGTCGACGTTTTTGGGTTTGATGACGTCATCCGACATCCTAGTTCTGTATCCTGTTATTATCCTCCTATCAAAAGTTTATCTGGATCGTCTTAATCCGGAAATGGGTCTTCTTATACCTTGCCTACGCTATTTACGCCGTGAACTTGTTGGCCTTTGGTCGTGGAATGGAAGGCGAATGACGAGCGATACATCGAGATCGAACTGTAACTGGCATCGAAAAGTCAATCACGTATCGATTTCGAGAGGAGAGTTGGAGGGGGGGCGTGTCGTGGAGCGGCTGCGTTCATTGATGTGATCAAACTGTTGCCGCTTATCGATCGGTTTTTGGTGAAGTTCGGTTGTTTACTGGAGTCGTATCCGAGGGTACGTGGTGTCAAGTGCTGACGTCATCATTGACGTTCTTTTCCGTTGAATATTTTCAAATGAAGCTATAGACGTCACGTGACGTTCGCTTTGTTGTCGGGTCTAATTCGTTCACTTTACGTCGTAAACGAGGAAGAGACTTAAACCTTCATACTGTACAATACTGTAGTATATGTCGTACACGAGGTGACCAGTTGGTGCCGCGTTGTCAGGTCACGTGGTTTGGGAGGAATTAGTTCACCGCGTCCTCTTACACGTCGTAAAAGGCGAAAAATACGTGGCTACACTAGATGACTTTTTTTGGTGGTCGTTGAAACCTACCCAGTCACTGAATACTTCGTGGCTGCTGATTTAAAATGTTCGAAATTGAAAATCAAAAGTGGATTTGGAATAATTTTCGTCGTCATGAGTATTTTGTTAAGACTTCCAAGTCATTAACTATTGTTGTTGTTGTTGTTTTTGCTACTTGCCGATTTTTATCAACAACAATTTAGTTCTTCTTCCTCTTTTCGTTCGCTTGTTGACTACTCAAATCTAGACATAATATCTGTTGATACATGGTATCGTGGGGTCTATAGAGTGCCCCATGCGGCCCGATACCTCCGAATTCAGTATTCGAAGTTTCAGTTATCGTTAGCTCACCCTTACTTAGCCCACATCAGTGTAGCCCCCTACTCATTGATCAGTCCAGTTTCGGTGTGTCCCTAACAGAGACCAAAACTCCACCTCGTATAGCTTTATGGATCACGGAGACAACGACCCCCCCCCCCTCAAAGAATGGAGTGTGAAGGGGGAACTAAGTAGTTTAAACTTTATTTTAGAATATTTTAGAATAATGGCTATAAAAGGTTTTGCTGATTTTGTTAGTAGTATTTACCTGTAGTAAAACAAATTCACGTTAAACATCCTGATATATATAATGTCCAGACATACGGACTTAGCTGTACAGATGTACCGGTTAAAGGACGATGTACACTAGATCGATCATTAGTACATCGATTAGTTTACGATACTCTTGCTACATATGGTTTATTTGTAAACATCTGGTATAATATCAGCTTCGTTAACCCGGATGTAAATAAGGAAGTGGTTAACCAATTGGCGATTAAGTCATTTGGCAATTCATTATCTGAATGATTTAAATATAAATACATGGTACAATATTAGTAGTTGTTGCTGTTGAGATATTTAACAAGGGACATATGGTCGAGGTGCGACTACCAAGAGAAAATGAATCCCACAAACACAGGTATGAGTCGGATTCGAACCCACAACACGGAGGTTTGGAGTACGGTGTTATAACCACTGAACTATCGGAGTACCCTTGTATAATACGAGATTTGTTAATCCGAATGTTAACCAGGAAGAGGTTAACCATGTGCTGATTGTTCTTTGATGTTACAGAAGATGTTTAAATCGACGGGCCTTACCTTTATGTTACAATTATGCATTTGATTCAGTTTCCAGAAGGTACAATCCAAGTCTGAAAGGCATCCGAAATGCCCACATTTTGTGTGATTGAATAACCTGTATCTATCACCAAGTTTTTCAAGAAATACACATTTTACCTGGATATAAATCAGGTCGTATACATATTACCTGATTATACAGATTAACTGCAACAAATAATTATAGGTTACTTAGAAAAATGTGTTGAATTAATCAACCGCGGTGAACAATAAATGACCAAATACGTCCTTCACACCAAGACTGACAATGTATGCAAAATCCATAGCCAATCATTATATCGTTTTGCCGCCAAGCCAATATAATATCGATATATATATATATATATATATATATATATCAGACGTAGTGCCGACATATCATTAAAATCAACCTTATTTCGTCATAAATTGTAGCAGTTGCCACACATTAAACAGTACAATAAATGTTTACAGAATTATAAAGGCCAAATTTGCAATATATACATATATATATATATATATATATATATACACACACACGAGACATTAATTTGACGACGATCAGTAACATTGTGTTAGTTAATATTATGATGTTCATAAATTATGTAATACACACACACAAACTGAGTGAGTGAGTGAGTGGTTTGGTGAGTGAGTGGTTTGGTGAGTGAGTGAGTGAGTGTTTTATTTTACTTGAGTGAGTGAGTGAGCGAGTGAGTGCTTTATTTTACTTCGTTATACCCGAGTCATATTACCGAGGGGCGACTCACTAACAAAATGTCCCACAAATATGATTAACATTAATCTTTTAGAGAGAGAGAGAGAGAATGAGAGAGAGAACAAATCTAAGTCTTTAAAAATGGTGTATAATTACCCATATGTGTAACACGCATGCACACGCGCGCACGCACACACAGTAAACTGTAGTCATTAACAAACTGGTAGGAAACTTTTTTAATTTGACAACTAGTACGACAGTATCAACCGAAGTTATCAATACCAGTTGTAGCCAAGCTTCATAACTTCATAATAAAAATAGGAAATATAAATTCAGCAAATTTGATGACTAAATAAACCAATGAACTATAAATGGAACGATAATGACATAAACAACAGCTTAACTTCTGAATATTGTCAACTCTAAATCAAGGAACCACAACCCCCCCCCCACCCTCCCCTCCATCTACTTTATGCTGACATTGTTTAGTTTTCTGATAAACCCAGTTCGGTGTCGGAAATATGTAGGAACATGAAGATTGTGCAGAATTATGATGATGTGACAAACATCATTTCATAATTTCACCAGCATCATAGTTTTAGTCAACAAGCCCACGACTTTTTATACTGCCATTTTCTAAAACAAAACGGACAGCCTAGCCGTGCATGCCGCAGTATCTGAGGGAGGAATTCCGCCATTTTTAACCCCCTGAATTTTCAGTTCCACATCCAGAACTTCTATCCCTGTCTCCTATCGTGTACTGTGTTAAACATAAAACGTTCCCGTACTCTTCATAAAATGAGGTGGGAGTACTTCATAAATAATTCCATTACAGATAAGAAAATTGTAAAAAATTACTTTACCAAATAAGAGTTAGAATATTATTCACATTCGCAGAAGAATGACAGCACATTCTTTTGTTAATCTATATTCTACAGTAACTGCTCACCTACTGAAACATGGATTACACTATACAGAATATGGAAATGTACAAAGTTCTACAAGTTCTTGAACATAATCTCTAAAATGTACTTTCAGCCAAATGCAGCATGTTTCATGCATTAAATGTATCCAGATTCAACAATATAATTCTTTTTAAACAAAAAAGCTACATCTATTTTTAGCCAACTGCAGCATGTTTCATCAAAAAAAAATGTATCCAAATTCAACAATATCATTCTTTTTAAACAAAAATGCTACATCTATTTTCGTGGGGAAAATACATTATCGCGATGCTGTTTTCTTATAAAGAAATTGATGTTGTTTGCAATAATCTCGCCAACTCTAAACCACAGATCACCCAGCTGTAGAACCCTTTAGACAGACTACCGCATCAGAACGGGTTCATTCCAAGTATAACATGGCACAGACAAACACTCCCCCCAATAGTGATAAAACATAGTAAACAGAACAAAATAGCTTTACATACAACAAACATAACACCGGCCCTGAGCTGAGCTAATGTGGTCTCGTTACTGATTAACTTTGATATGGGAGTGATACAGAAACAAATCTAGAGACTAATGCAATATACACATGAAGCTGAAACATCAGATCTTTTAACCACCTAATCCATCCAACAATATTCTGTGGCGGGTGTTAAGGAGGCAAATTTTAACACAACAGAGCCTATGCAGTAATGTTGATAAAAATCATAAAACATTCAAATATACGATGCATACTTGTTTACAAAGCAATAAATACTACGATTATGATAACTGAATTATCTTCATAAGGTAGTGGCATCAAACACAGACATACAACATCGATTACTGATTCTGTGTTACCTATTACACACAATTTAAGTACACAGTTGTCGACAAGCCAATAACATACAGCAGGTGAATAAAGCTACTACCATGTGCATTAGAACATCATGATACCTGACTCCAGATGGCAATATATATTTAAACTAACTGTAAACATTTCAACAGTCTGTGCCTATTGATGTAGCATGACAGAAGAACAGGAGTTGGTCATCAGATTCAGTTATAGGTGCCATTGTTGTAAATATCTCCAAACACCATGTGCCATGCGATATGCAAGCATACAGAGACAATCAACCGAACAAAGAACCCATCCAGTGATGCTTTCAAACCAAGTATTGAACCAAGTACCAAGCAATGGTACTCACTAAATGATCAATTCATGCAGAAGATTCCAAACAACCAAAAAAACTGGACCCAACCAAAAATCAGCAAACAGCTCAGGAACCAACACCAAGCACTGACTAACATAAGGCAGTACTGATAGGATTTGAAGCTTGACACATAATGTGGAGAGCATTAATGTAAGGATATGATTAATTCTAGGCCTTGCCAGCATACTGGCCACTGTCTAGTTCAGTGAAGGTATCAGATTGTCCTGCCACTTCAGTTCGATGGTTGGCCATTTCGTCATCAAACATGTCTTGATTGGCGAGGTATCGGTCAGGATCTGTACCTCGGGCATGTCAAGGATGGTCGCCTCCCCTGTGATGTATCTGACCTGCATAAGAAAAATATAGAAACAAACTTAAATATTCACCAACAAATTGACAACAGACCCATGGTCAATGATCCTAAAGTCAATAATGATAATAATCGCAAAACTTCTATTGCGCCAATATCCTCAAAAAGAATCAAGCTCAATGGCACACCTAGAACAGGAGTTGGGCAAACTCCTAGTCCAGGTACAATGCATCAGTGGAAACTTATGAAGGATAAACGAGTCTGAAAAAGTGAGTTTTCAAATGGTGATGGAACGAACCTATGCCTTAACATGTTCAGGGAATGAATTCCAAAGAGTAGGGACAGCAACTGATAAAACACGAGTCCCAGCAAGGCAGCTCTGTTATCAGAAGTCTGCACAACTTATTTATAACTGTGCACACCTCAAACAGACAGCTCTAATTGAGTGTCTGGAAGTAATTGAAGATAAATCCGAAGAAAAAGTGTAATCAATGAGCCAGTGCACTGAGCATAATTCTAGGAGAGCCAAAAATGGAAAATATCAATATTAATATGCAATCTCATTGATCTGTGTCAGATACACTTCTTAATTAAAGTGAAATATGTGTAAATTATACTACACATCACTACATTAATATTTGAATCTAATAAGAGTGATCTCTCTTTTATCAATATAGCATAACTAATGTTACAGACTATGAGACATTGTCAAGCTTGTCTAAGCACAAATAGATAGACCTGCTTCCCTCGCTGTTGATGAGGGAACCTATTTTGGTGTATTTATCTTAGCATATCTTAGTGTACAGTTATTAGAGATATGTTATTTGTCTTTCACGTGATTCTGCTGAGAAACAAGATAAAAATCTGCATCAGGATGCAAGGTTACATAAGTTGGTGTAAGGTTTTATTGTAAGCATTGATTACTAATAAGTCTTAAAATTGTTACTTGATAACATATTGCATTTTAGAGCACTTAATACCAAATGCTATATGACCAGTTTACTTTTTAACCGATTTCCCATCTTTCCAACTATTTACCGCATAGCAGTAAAAACAGCATAAAGTCTCCTAAGATTTCACCAAAGACAGACACCAAAAGGGTTTTATATAGCACTGATGCGGCGTGGAACTGCTCAAATATTTTAAAATAGCACATTGTGGAAAGAATCTGCATAGGAGATTACTGAAAGTATAAAAAGGAATAATGGGAAAGGTAGTCCATATTTTTTTTGAAGGTTCACATATATGTAACTATAACTATATACATGAGGTAGAATCCAAACAACTGGTATGAGTAAATCACCAGAATCTCAGTTGGGTCTTTAAATTTGAGATTTTTCTTCTTCATGATGAGTAACATTTGAACCTCAAAAATATTGACACACTAGAGTTTAAACATTGCCGTCATCGTTAATACTAACCTTGCCCTCAGGACAAGACCTTCCCAAACCATTGTAATGCATCACCGGAAAGCGGTTCACAACATCTGATTGTCCCTCGTGTGGAAAGAACTCATCCATAAAGCTGCTTAGTGTGACAATTCCAAGCTGTTCTGGATCCAGCTTATCCTGCATTATCTTGACGCTATAAAAGAATCAAAGTCATCCTTTTAACATCACAAATCTGATAGAGTGACAGTTCTCAGTGATGAGGATGAATATCATATTAAATATGCTCTAATTTGTTATATTTTTTGTTTTCAAAAGAATTCAATAAAACATTAGATGATTCAGTGTTTTGTTTATCTTTGATACAAGTCTCAGCAGCTAATGATGAGCCCTGACACAATTTTTAGGTTTCACTAAAAATATTTTCAGAGTTAACCAACTTTGAAGTGCCCGAGGGGTACCTCTAATTATGCTGCTTTCTAAATCGCACCTAATGTTTAGCTATGTTTGAACTCTGATAACTTTTTAACTAATTGGCATAGAGACATCAAACAGCTGTTTCGTAGATCTACCCCCAGCTGCAATAAAATGAAGCTATTGAATAAACCTATGGCTGGCAGGTTAAGTCAAAATCTGGATTTTATCCAGTTCAATTTCTTTTTCTACCAACTTTGCAAGTCAATATCTTGAGAACCATGATAGTTAGCAATGTTCAATCTATATAATTTCAATCTCTGTACTCTAGAGTAATAATAAAATGAACGGCAAGCATACAATTATAACCTGTTCTCAGAATGTAACCACAGAAATCTGAACAAGTTATGCCTGCATTGCCAATCATATCAAAATATTCTGTATATACATTTTAAAGATGAGGTTCAATTTGGCCAAGTTCGTTATTACACAGTTTATACTGGCAGCTTGTCTCAGCGGTCAGGTTGCTGACTTCCATGAGGATATGTGATGATAGCATCCGATATTGATCCTTACTTTTAGGCCAAGTAAAGGATCTCGCAGGAACATTTGACTTGATGAAGTCAAGGTGAAAGTCATCATTATCACATGGAATTTCAGGAATATTTGCACTGTCACATACTGCTGCCACATTTTCTTTTAGCATAAGATGACGTCTCTCTGACTGACTTTACTAAACTTGATTAGGGAACATCCAGGAGCTGTAGCACTGGTGTTCAATGCTGAAATATCATCAACTAGTTCATTGTCAATCTGGTCATCACTAGACACACAACAGCCATCAATAGTGGATAACCTGGCCATACTTTGAGAGCAAATTTTCTGACCTGGTTTGATGTTAATTCCTGTAGTAAGACTGTTGATCCTCTCTGATTTAGGAATATCAAGTGTACTTAAACTACTTTTCACTGATTTGGTATGCTCCAAAAATGGATCCCGACAGTTATGAAGAAATTCATATTTATCCACAAACAACTTCTAGTGATGTGAGCAAATTTTCATGGTTCTGTCACAGAATGGAATGAATGGAATGAAATCTGTGTACATTTTTGGAGAAAATGAAGTCTTGTGGCAAGTATCCTCTGTATGAAATTGGCTATAACATGATCAAACCTTGGATGTGAATCGTGGAATCCATGACAGAGCATTTTTATGCAAAATTGGATGAAACAGGCAACTGACAGATAAAATATTTCAAAATAATTTGACTGCATTTTCAAAGTTTGTAATTCACGTGTAAAAAAACATAGCCAATGGCCACAATGTACCCACGCATATATTTATTGCGGACAAACTTTATTACACACCACCTTGGTTCAATCAGCCAAACAAACTTTTCAATCACAACCTTCAATTATTGTGCGACTCAACTCACTAAAAAAGCAGATACACAACAAATACATTTTCACGGACGTTTGTTTGCGCACATTCACCTATAAATGTTCATTTATTGGTTCATATAGTTGCTACCTTCATCTTTATGCCTAATTTTGCAGAAACATTTTATTTTCCACACAAACACTGAGTTTACATTTATGTTTAATGCAGCAAAGGATTAAACAATTACTGGGAACATTTATGAAATAAATAGTTGTATGTAATCTTAAAGGATGATGCAAAATGAGGAGTTACAATCAGGCGTGTTTGTGTGAACCATTGTTGGAACAAAATTGCCACTAGCCTACTAGTCTTATTCAATAAATTACAATTAATTTTCACCAAACTGATATTTGGATCTCACAAACATGCCAGTCTTTATATAATAATACTTGATAGTCAAACGCTGTTAACTACTGGTAGGCCCTATCTCCAGATGATTAGCGATAATATAGAAATCACTGTTCACATTGCAAACGTTTCCTGCCACTGGCCAGGAAACAATTAATTAATAACGCTTGCCAGTTGAAGTTACAATCAGGCGTATTTGGTGTGACAAGTTTCTTTATTAGTTATAAAGTCAAAGTGAAATCCATGTGTGTGTGTGTGTGTGTGTGTGTGTGTGTGTGTGTGTGTGTGTGTGTGTGTCAGGTTTTTTTGTGAATGATGACAATGATTCTGATTTTGGGGGATTTCAAGCCAATACTTGACCTCGACTTATATGGTGAACATATGCCTGAGGAAAGAATTACAGGATATAAAAATTGACCTCAACTTATCTGCCGGGTCGACTTATACGTGAGTATATATGATATATATATATATATATATATATATATATAATTATATGTATATACATATATATATTGTAACAGTTTGCCAACATCAGCATGTGATGAAAATAGCATACACTGCATTGAGCATGAGGCAAAAATTTTAATTACGTTTGTTAGTCCTACAATTTATTTGTCTGTCCTAATCTGACCAACCCACAAAAATTGTCAAGTCAATACACTTTTTATTAATAAATAAGTAGAATTAAATTTTTATAAATTTTTATGAAGACAAAATTGTCAAGACACATAATACTCACTACTCAGTCTCTGCAACAAGATTCAGTGCTCCCATCAGATCCTGAAGATGATCACATGATATAAATCCACGACCTGCAAAAACAAATTATGCAGCAAATATAAAATTAAGATTAAGTACTGTATCTGTATTAATGCTAGAGACAACATATAATTCCACCGTGCAAACAATATGCGTACAAAGTTTATGTAAAACAAACTTAGTTGCACATGGACACCAGAGATGAGTAAAATACAACCTATTTAAGAATAAGTAGTTGCCATTTTATTTCAAATAAAAATACGAAGCTAAACAGAGGCGAGAAAAATAATTTACCAAACCATGCACACACGCACATAGACAGACAGACACACACACACAAACACACGTTCTTACCTTCTGTGTCAAAATTACTAAATATTCTTCGAGCTTCAGCTTCCGGAGATTCTGTAATGACGAGACTCTTCTCCTGAAAAATAATGCTTATACAGTAAACACAAAAATGGGACTGGCATTAGATCATTATCTGCAGAACATATACCTGATTTTAGTGAACAGTCTTCAAACAATCCCTAAATATGTTCAGAGCTCACACATAAAAACAACCAAGAGTCAATATAATTTTTAAACCATTACGCTGAATAAATAACATTATGATAATGTTTATATAAATCGTAATATGATCATGAAATGTAAAAATCATCAATGAATGACTAAAAACATTATGATAATGTTTATATAAATCGTAAATGATCATGAAATGTAAAAATCATCAATGAATGAAAGCCTAAGAAACAGTATTCGTGTACTTTTCTGTGAATAAAATTAACTATCAGTAGTTAACTAACTCTCCCCAAAAATTATTATAAATATCCAAACCAGGTACCTCATGATTCTGTAAAAAAATTCATACCTCACTCCAGATATCCAAACAGGTACCTCTGGATTCTTCAAAAACCATCCAACCTATCAGATTAAAATTGTTTACACAGTTTATTTATTAAAATATATGTACACAGATTATGAACTAATACAAACATCCTCAGATAACAAATTACATTTAACAAAATAATATAAATGAGTCAACATCACAGTATATAATAATAACAATTTTTTTTAATATAGCACCTTATTCAAATTGAATTGTTCTAAGGCATTTAACATTTAAAACATAATTAAACCATGTTCTAAGCTCATATAACACAAACACATATTAGACATAAATACATTGGTTCATTTATTATGAATAAGCTAATTTAAAAACCTTACAAAATCTTTCTTTACTTTACAATGCGGATTGGAGATTAGATTTTTAAGAACAGCCCAATTTGTGTACTGATGTGTTATTATGTATTATTATATACACTCAACTGACAAGCTAAGTTTCATCAGATACAAACCTCACAATACCGGAGATGTTCTAACAGAGTAAGAAATCCTATTGTCGCTTTCTTTGTGATGCCGTGTAACTCTGAGAGAGAGAATAAACAGACACGTATGATATTATAAAGCTGTGTTTAGCAATAATTACATCTCTCTTGACTAATCTAAGTTCTAACCATAAAAGTCAATAAATCTACATTCTGTTACACTGTAGTGGATATATCATTCTAGATCATAGAAATGAATCATGAATTTGTCGAAACAATTAATTAGACCTTTTCAAAATCACTTAGTGGGGCACCTCCATGGTCTAGCAGTAGCGTGTTGGACCACAGATCACTACCACCCATGTTCAAATCTCGGCATGTGCATATCTGAAGGTTGTTTCATCCTTGACTTCGCTTCATTGGCTTTGGAAGTCGCTCGGCCCATTTAGTCTACCATGTGCTCAGAAGTGGCCGTCAATCATCATCATCATCAATTAGTATGAACAATCAGATCAGAGTTCCATTTACACTGTTTTAACTATTATATGAATACTCCTCAACACTCAATACTATCATGCCATAATAATTTAAAATTACACAAAATAAATGTTTTAGCCGCTTCCATGTTATCAGTCTGATGGTAAACTCATTAATGATCCCGATTGTACTCGAAGGTGCTGTATAAATAATATTTAATATAATAATATCTAAAACAATATGTCTGTAAGAACCCTGTAAGTTATTTAAAGATATTAATTGTTTATCTGTGAAAGCGACCTTGAATAAGTGTGTTTTAGAACAGATTTAAAATTTTCAAGAGACAACACATCGTGATACATAAAAGAGTGTATTAAATATGGCTGATGCCATAAATTGGTGATAGAACAATGGTTCACTGATAAGTGATACTAGGAAAATTAGTCATATTACAATAGACCTTTACTGTCAACAATACAGGTATGATTCATCAGATAGTAATATGTTTTAATTTATTCAAGTATAAATCACTTTTCACCCAATAAACATTAATCAAACAAAAAATGCGTCAGCGGAGATTCACAGATCTCTAAGAGATAGAATTTCATTTGTAAACTTTTTCAGTATTCTGTAACAACGTCTGTCTGTTTATTATACGTTCTCTATCGCCGATGTTAAATGATCACGAGTGATACTCATTCACATAGGACTTTATTAAGGAACCAGATAGCTATTTTCATGAACCACGTCACAAACAGCATTTCTTATCTCGTATCAATTTAGTAATGTATTATAAATGACAATAACAACAGCATAAACAACAGCAATAACGACAAACAAAACAAAGACATGCGCGCAAGCACAACACACATACATCCAAGTTTTATTACACTATAAATATTGAGCTGAATTGTTTAGCCTCGCACTGGTCACATTTGGGGAAAATTGGCAAATATGCTGTTCTTGAATTTAGTCTCTTAAAAAAACACTATTTAGGTTAAGATAAATAATTATCTTACCTAAAGAGATTATTATTATCATTTATACACCTTTAATCCCTAGTAAGCCTAAAATACATTATTATATCTGATGTACGTAGGCTCCAAAACATGAGTCAGGTTTGAACCCACAACTGGAGGTTTGCAACATAGTGCTTTAATCACTGCACCATCAGAATGCGACTTATTCTACAAATGAAACTAGCTAAATTATAACTTGTGTCATCATCACTCTGTATTAACAGCTGTTAGATGATCACCTTTAAAAAACATTAATAACAATAAATGGATGAAATAAGTCATCTCTTGAAATTTTTTAATCCATTCTGAAAAGACACTTGCTCATGGTTGCTTTTCCAGATAAACACTGATTATCGTTAAAATCCCTTATTAATTTTTTACAGACATTAATCAGTGTATCAGAGTAGAGCATCTTTGAATGGCTCCTCCTAGTAATGGCACATTATTAAATATGTATGCATTATTATTATCATATAAATAAATTTTATGTATTAGACTGACCAAATTCATAATCCTATTAAATCACTGCTGGTAGAGTTTCAAATAATATTCCTGTTCCAATAATATAATTCTCATTGATTTAACAACTAATTTGCAGTCGGATTTTCAAAATTGTTTTAGTGTTTCCAATAAGCTTCAAATCTTTAAATGCAGGAAATACGTAAGTAAGTGATAGTCTATCCAGAGTATTAATACACCTATCTCGTGATAAAGTCAAATCTCATAAATCACAACTACATGTAAAAATTGATGCAATGATCTTCAATGGGATAATCCTGTTAGATTTTCTGTGCCACAGCATGATAAATAACATATTACTGTAACATCATGTCAATGAAGAGAACACTTACTGAGTCCTGATAGATCTTTATCATTATCCCAGACATTTGACACAGCTTTTCCTGTGATAAGTAGATTTACGAGGCTCTGACTGAAACAAGAGATAAACAAATTAAAGGTTTTTCCAAGGCTGGCTATAACTTTGTAACTTCACACACACACACAGATATATATATACATATATTGCCAGTCCATGAATTATGTTACTGCGGTGTTGTGATAATTTTGACCTAAAGCCGACAGCAGTATGTTCAATATTTGTATATTCAAAAGAAGAAAAAAGGAAATCCACAAAGTATTAAATTGAGAAGTCATAATTACATGTACTAATTTACTCCAACATAAATAATTGTCTACATTGTGGCTTATATCAAATTGCATTGTAATTCTTTAAAGCTGCCATTTACATGAAGCTATATGTCAAACAAATTATTCAGAAAGCATAATAATTCCCACATTTTCAATAAGAACAAATGAATGATTGATGCATTTTTAATAGCCACCAGAAAGCTGTTCTAGAAAGTGAGGGCTGTGACACTAAACCACAATACCTACAGGTTATAAATGTTGGTACTAACCAGACATGGGGTCAATTCCAATCAATTCCATTTGGTCAATTCCAATTCCACATCTAATTTTTTCCAATTCCAAATTTTTCCCTTTTTTTTAACTGACTCTTTTTACCTACTACTTTTTACCATGAGTAGGTACTCAGAGTACCTACTCAGAGTATCTACTTGGAATATCTACTCCGAGTAGTTTATATTCCTAGTAGGGTTGTCATAGAAGAAATATTTCTCAATTAAAAAATTAAATGGTAAATTAATTTGTGGATTACATTTTTTGTAGGAAACTTCAATTCCAATTCACAATTTATCAATTCCAATTCCTTTCTTTAAAATAATCATATCCAATTCTGGAACTGGAATTGACGGTCAATTCCAATTCCAGAATTGAATTTACCCCATGCCTGATTCTAACTACAGTACTCTTATCATAGGTGTAAGAATGGTCAAAATGTGCACTTAAAATTAAGGTTTTAGCCAGAACTATTCAGCCATCCAGATCAACTGTGAAAAATATTTTTCATAGCAGAAAACTTTGTCAAAAACATGTATGATTTGATATGCTATATCTCAGAGTACTGATCATATAAACATATGTAATAGTACCTGCCATATCCATGAGTACCATCTATGAGAGCTTCACATGGATCGCCAACTTCATTCTTGATCTGTTCTATTCCCTAAAACAACAAAACCATATACAATTTATCACTAATAAATCAACCGCTGGGAACCAAAACAAACCCATCAAAATGTAGAAAAGTTTTAATATTAAACTTTCATACTGTGGATATTTCCTATTAAGCTTGACTAAAAAAAAGAAAAAAACATTCACAAAAGAAATGATCTGAAATTGTTTAACCTGTTATAAATATTTGTCATCAATGTAATATTACATGGGAAACATCAAAAATATTTAATTATCTTGCAACAAATTAGGTTTCCACAGTTGACAACTATCTGTCCTTTAGGATAAAAATCTTTTTTTGTCAAAATTGTTCTCCATGTGCCAGAAAATTCATTGTATATTGACAACTTACATGCTGAATGTTGTGGTTGAATATTTATTTACCCTTTTCTGAAGGGCTACATTGTGCATCTTATCATTTCAAATTGATCTTGTATAAATGAGGTTGTCCATAACATGCTGCGTAGAGGCACTTTATATAAGGTCAAATGCCAACTGGCCAAAACTATGGCATAAAATCAATATTTTCCTCCTTGCTAACTATTGGAATCATCCTGATAAATGAATACAATTACACTATATAATTTAGTTTCATATTTTTGTGTTGTTGATATCTTAATGCTGTTGACTGAGTAACCTCTTAAATTTCCATATTTAGTCGTTTTTTTTCTTCAAATATTGAATTACCGACAGAATGAAGTAATTAATCACATTTAATTAATCAATGACTATCAACAGACATATATTTTGCCATTCTTTACACTCATTATTACTTTCTATGCTATAAGGTTTCTCTCTTATTTCCTGTTTTCACCAATTTTTCTTTCCCCAATATTATGGAAGAAATACCTTTCTCCCAGTCCCAGTCAGATAGCTAACTTGGGGAATATATTTCTATGACTTGCAGGAGTATTCATTAATACAGATATAAAAACAATAAACTTACTAATAATCATTTTATAAATCACTGATATATATAATTTCAGAAATAACAAATGTTTACAGAAATCAAAACCAGAAGAATGCAAACTGAAAGACATTCAAGATTTACATTCCTGACAGCCGATTTATCAACATTATTCATAAACCAAAATCTGTGCAACTCCCTTCTAACCATTCCACATTTAATCCTTGACCATATAACTTTAAATCATCGTCAATATATAATATGGGTTACCTTAGTTAAGATCAATGAGTAGAGTACCAACAAAACACCATATTCATCGTACAGCTCTGACACATGTAGCTTTAGTTGATTCAATATCTCCTCCTTACTGCTACATTTCCTACATCTGAGGAATGATGAGAAAGAAAACAGTACAGTAAACATTATAAATGACATATCATTACAAATAGCCACATTCCATCATTATCAGGTATACAGGTATATGGTTGTATTACCATCAACTATAAATTATTGAACAAATACAAATTTTGATGGGGGATCTGTCTAGATGTCACTAATGAATACCAGATAAACATAGGTATTGAATGTGTTAGTTAATAATAATGCAGATTTTATCAATCATCCTGACTAATAGGAACCATTCGGAGTGAAAAACATTTAACAATATATATATATATATATATATATATATATATATATATATATATAGATTACATGATGACATTTAGGAACTGTACTTCATTATCATCATTTCCACGAAGTGTACAAACATTATATAGGACATAACAGAGATAGGAATTCAATTCTGGAATTGGAATTGCTTATTTAAAAAAAATAGAATTGGAATTGATAAATTTTGAATTGGAATTTTTTAATTCTGAAATATTTCTTCCATGACAATCCTACTTGGAATACAAACTACTCAAAGGAGATATTCCAAGTAGGTACTTGAAGTAGGTACTCAGAGTATCTACTCACGGTAAAAAGTAGTGAGTAAAAGAGTCTGTAAAAAAAGGAATTGGAATTGAAAAATTTGGAATTGGAATTGAAAAATTTGAGGTGGAATTGGAATTGACAAAATGGAATTGACCCCTGTGTGATACATAAATATAAACTTTGATGAAAAAACACAGTACTCATTAATCGCTTGCTCACCTGTCCTCACACTAAGAGACAGGTAGACCTTCAACGAAGTGACTACAGATGCCATATGTCAAATAATATTAGTGTTCAACAGATGGTGTCGGTAGTTGTTTTTGACAAAACATAGCAACTTGAAATATTTAGTAATCATTTTCAACATTTCAAAAGAGAGAAAAGGTGTTTTTTGTTACAAATTATGTTTTGTGCGCTTTCTGTATCAATTAAATACATACTTATTTAACTGATCAATGCATTATACAATAAGTAGTAATACTAACACTATGTTGCAATGAACAGGCATTAATAACACTTGATATTGTTGTGATTTTCACAGTAATAATTGAATCCATTTTTACAATCTATTGTTTACATGACGTTAAATAAAGTTAAATAATGGTGTTAAAAACGTCTGCCAACCCTCAATAATTACAGATAGCCCCATAAAATATTATAAACAAAATTTCACACTACGATAAATGGCAGATATAATATAATCTCTATAATCTGACATCACAAACTTCATTCACATTTATATTGACAAAATATCATCAAGAATCAAAAGAGTGCATTTCAAGAACAAACATGTCATCGTCAGTCTATCAACTGATGGTCAACTGATAGTGAGAACTATCAACTGATGGTCAATTGAGTTTCGCACTCAGTTTCTACTCCAACTTGAGAATATTATCAGCAGATCTTGAAAGAATGAGAAGAAATTATTCAAAGAGGTTATTGTTTGTAAGATGTTATTGGTATATATATATATATATATATATATATATATATATATATATATATATATATATATGTAATTAAAGCCAGTGATTAAATGAAAGTTATGT
The DNA here is from genome assembly GCA_025642065.1 of Paralvinella palmiformis. NCBI lineage: Eukaryota > Metazoa > Annelida > Polychaeta > Terebellida > Alvinellidae > Paralvinella > Paralvinella palmiformis. The sequence goes on along the minus strand of JAODUP010000961.1, from coordinate 67,019 downwards.
ATACTAATTGGGTCAACCAGCAGGAATATAAATCTTGCCATTAAATAATATTAAGTCAATATTAATTTTATATTTAAGGCTACAAGTTTGACATGTTGATGTAGTCAACAAAGAAGATTTCGACATAAAGTTCTACATTAGTATTCATCATTATATGCCAGAGGGTTGCAAAGGAAAATTGTGACATGCTCCATAATTAAATTAAATAAAAGATGATTGATGTTTTACGGCCACTTTTGTGCACAAAGTAAGCTAAATGGGCCGAGCGAGCTCTAAATGTAATGAAGTGAGAGATGAAACACCCTTCAGATATGACCACGCCGAGATTCAAACTCAGGTGGTAGTGATCTGTGGTACAATGCGCTACCAACTAGACCACGGAGGCACCCCATTTTAAAGAATACACATAATTTATTTTAGAACATACACTGATACAGTCATTCCAACCTCATGAGGTCTGAAACGTTTATGATTCCAATCAGTCCAATGTCTAACAGTCTCTGGATACTGCCAGGTTGTGAGTTTGTATCCGACTTATGTCTAAAGTGATTAGATGTTTCCCTAAGGCGTCGCCCCTCATCCATAGTGACCGACAGTGAGGCTAAACAAGCAACTCACTCACTCACACAATCCTAGTCATCCAACAATCTTCCACTTAACAGTCTTCTCTATATTACGCACTGAGTGTCAGTTTCCACAATCACATTACACTGAGTCAATGAGTGAGCGTTTCGCTTAGCCTTGGATTTGGACATACCTAGGACTGACATGTAGATGAGTAGAGGTTCATAGTAACCTGTTCATAAAACAATCTGCGCACAGTATAACCATCGGCATCACTTACCTCAAACGTAGATGGAACTCCTCGTGGCTGAGACACTTTTTCTTGGGGCTACTGCCATTGTTAAATTCCTCGGCTATGTCATTCGGACACTGGATATCCTTAGACAACTGGTCGTTGGCATTATCCATTGTATGCACAGACTGATAGTCAACGGAAGTTTTAGGATTCTGATTACAGTTCGTGAGAGGCGAAGACTCGAGCACCTGAGCTGGGGTGACATCACCTTCGCCACTCTGCGTCGAGTGATCATTCACTGAGGTAGGGCTGTGATGGTGCTCAACATCATTTGGAGTGCAGTTCGGCTGATACTGGACTAGATATGCAGTGTCTGAGCTGCTCACCAAACTCAACATCTCGGCAAGTGTCTGACACAACAACATCTGTCTCTGTTCACCTACAACATAATATATCAATTAATATAAATATATTTATAATTTTTGTATGTGCTAAATGAGTAAATGTATTATTTAAGTCAGTTGTCCATGGGCTATACTCCAAAGGGAAATGACCTGATCTCAGACATGGGGTCAATTCCATTTGGTCAATTCCAAATCAAATTCATCGATTCCATTTTTTACCTACTACTTTTACCATGAGTAGGTACTCCGAAGACCGACTTCGAGAACCTACTTGGAATACCTACTCCGAATAGTTTATATTCCAAGTAGGATTGTCATGGAGGAAATATTTCTGAATTAAAAAAATAACTGGTAAATTAATTTGTGGGTTTTGTAATTTTTTGTAGCAAATTTCAATTCCAAATTTATCAATTTGAATTCCATTTTTTTTAAATAAGCAATTCCAATTTCAGAATTGGAATTGTCCATCAATTCTAAAATTGAATTGACCCCCATGTCTCCCTGATCTGATTAAATATCTGACATATACAGGTAACACTGGTATTCAATCCCATCACCTAAAGTCTGCAGCACTGTCCATAGCATGCATCAAATAATAATTTCTAATTCCGTGACAATCATCCAAACTTGAAACATTTGTAAATAACAAAGTTTCCATTCAAACATAATGTTTAATAGACTAAAGTGTGAAATGAACAGCCATCAGGCCACTTGATCATTGTATGGCTACTACTGTTTGTATGACAAGTGGTTACCTTTATAAAAGCCACAGAAGTGAGGTACAGTAATGTTACAAGAAGACCAAGTGCTAGATGCATCAGTATTCTTCCAGATAAAAAACATGTTCATTGAAATGGGAATCATAAAGTCAATGGTTTGAATATGATAACAGCTAGCTAAGATCCCAACGATCCCAGATGATGAGAATATAGACAAGTATTCAGATGATATCGATGATAACAAACAGGATATGGGCAGTTAATGAGTGAGTTCTTTGCTAAGCCTTAGCACTAGTCATACCTGCGTGATATAGGCAAGAGATGACTTCCCGATGAAACATCCCACAAACACAGATTTAATTCAAGATCAAACACACAACTGCAGCAGCATTGTACTACAACAGAACCTTCTAGATATGAGAAGGAAAGGGTGATAGTTTCATATAAGATGTTGGAGCAAAGACTTTAATGAACTGACCATGCAGTACACTGGATTTATTTCTTCCAGACACAAAACATGCTGATTAAAATGGAAATCATAATGTGCTGCCAAAATTCTTTCTGAGCTGTTATGACTCACAGACTGGAATACATTTCACACTTATTTAACATCCCACATATATTAATGAAAGTGATGAATGAAAGTTAGGTGATACAAATACTGGTGGAAACATGTTAACTGTATTGAAAAATAGACTTTAAGTTGACAAAACAAACCTACCGTTAATCTCTCTCCAGTTGCCATTGATGTTCTGAGAAAACATGGCATTCTTTAGTAAAAAGGCCTGTAGAGGAGCTATAACAGCACATGGTCCTCCCTCAAGCTGAGTCAAAGCTGTGGGCTCATCATCACTAAACAGTATACCTAAATGTTAGCAAATTAAAAATAAAACATACAGCATGAAAAATAAATATTAACACTCTGTGTAAAGTTTTTATCAGCAAATATTTTGTATGAATCATTCAAGCATATGACAAGTAAGCACTCATAGCTGCTTTAAATTATGTAAATCAAACGTTACATGACAACCCTAAACATCCCAAATATAGCGCGCCCACTTTCTCTATCAAGTGTGTTAGCATAATTCCAAAATGCCCTTATGGTTTATTTATGAACTAGTACTAGTAGTCCAAATATAGTCATTATGTCTGTTGTTTACCATATTTTCCAGCTTCAACCCAATCTGGTTAATTTCATATTGAACATTAACACATGCCAATACAGCAAATCTACTACTACTACTACTTCATAAATGCAAATGATAAACATGTTTACCATAATTCTCAATAACCTTTCCCTGTTACAGTTTATTGCAGTGTGTTAGTCTAACCAACCTAAAACAAAAATCATAGTAAACAGAAAGCCTCATTACTTTTCCATTATGTTGGTTAGTAATAATAAAAATCAATTTACTAAGCTTACTTCTAATAATCTGTTCAAACACACTAATATTTATTCATAGCTAATTAGTAAGTGGTGGATGCATGTTCATTCCCAGTTACTCAAGTGTCTCAACTGGTGATAAATGAACCAATATGTGTTCATTCTTGGGACCTTTTCAAACCAATAGTCAAACCTAGAAACTGGGTTAATTGAACATTCGGCAATAAATAGCATCTGATATATAAACTAAGTGTGTTTACATTATCATTAGTAATAATTTCAATATATTTCCAAAATATTTATAATACGTATCTGAGCTTTTATGTTTACATGATGATTGGTAATAATTTTATATGTCTGTCCAGAATATTAATAAAAGTTATCTGACATATCTCGTCTTCTTGTGTACTTTATCCTATTAAATCTTTACCCTATCAATTCTGCAAATCATGCATATTCATTAAGTCTTGTGTTTTTAAAAGAACTATCATAATCAGTATAGTAATATATATATATATATATATATAATATATATATATATTGTATGCAATATGTGATACTGTCTCTTGTGTAAATGTAATGTGTGTTGAGACAAATTATCATAATCATTGTTTCTAGTTTGTTTTACTATCATTGTCATCTTGCTCTTGTGCTAGATGGATGAAAATACTTAATTTATAATTTGTTATGCATATTATATACTTCCCTGTATCAAAATTTATATATATATATATATATATATATATATATATATGGATTTTATATTCTGAAATGAATTGATTGAATTACAGAGCAGCAAAAATCTCCAAATACATAGTAATGTTAAATTCCAAGATTATGATAATTTAATAAATAATTTCTAATATATATATATATATATATGTGGATACAAAATAATGGCCATCATGTTATTGTAGTCTATTTCAATTGGTGTTGTTAAAACAAAAGCAGGACCACTTATCATAATGGCTACATTAAGACCAGGGTAATGTCTTCAAATTAGAGCGAGGCAGTTCTGAAAATTAAAGCAGTTAAAGTACTTTATATACTAGCACCCCTGATATATATGCTGGATTACAGGATGTTAATTGGTGCCTCATCCAATTTATGGCTCGTAGTAATTATAACAGATTTAAAATATCAACCATGGCTGTTTATTAATTTGTCTAGGATGACGATGATTGATGTTTTACGGCCACTTTTGTGCATATGGTAGGCTAAATGGGCCGAGCGACCTCCAAAAAAGTAATGAAGCGAAGTCAATGATGAAACACCCCTCAGATATGCTTATGCCGAGGTTCGAACTGAGGTGGTAGTGATCTGTGATCCATCGTGCTACCAGTTAGACCACAGAGGCTCCCTGTCTAGGATTATTATGGTTAACAACAATGTTTGTGATTTAGATTGCATTATTTAACTATATTTAACAAAATACTACATTCAAATAAATTATGTAAATATTTATCATTGTAGCAAAGCTGTACATTTCTTGGATGGACCTGGATGGAATTACTTCTCCTTTATTATGCAGCTTCATTATGATTAAAAAACTAATAACAGTTAAAAAAGAACTGTATTGTATATATATTTTGTCAATATATGTTTATATGAATAATAACGGCATCTGTAAATGGGTCATAGAGACTTCTGGTGAAACTCCTTGCCTTATATCAAGTGATGTCAGCATTCGGGAACTTCCAGTTTCTGTCTAGCTTCAAAATCATAGGGCATAGAGATGAGTTATAATTAATTTATTAGCATTTTTAACTGGATGTTTAATATGTAGTTGATCATGCTCACATGTTGACATTATTTATGATATTTGTAAACAGAGCTGAAATAGTCCTGAAAAATTTAAATGACGGTGAACTGATCCTTTAAAATTAATACTATTCATAATGTAAACAAGCCTACTTTACAAACTGCATGTTATTTGTTGTTGAATATGCATGTGCAATATCATAAATATTAATCTTCATGGCAAGAGAACCAATTTGAAAAAACAGCACAGATTTAATCATGTATCAGCAAATCTGGATGTAATTAGCCGTGAATCCCTAATGTAGTTTGACATTATAATTCTAACAGGTCTGCTAGATTAATGACGCTAAGGCACTTCAAAAATAATATCTTCTTTCCGATAGATATTATTCTGAAAACTGGGTTGGTAGGTAGGATTTGATTTTTACTTCCAAAATATCTTTAGTTAATGATTTTTTGTCATAAATATATTTTAATAGATAAATGGATATATAAAATTGCCAATGGTGTTTCATGTTGCCACCTTTTGTGCACAAAGCAGGTTAAATGGATCAAGTGAGTTCCAAAGGTAATGAGGCAAGGTGAATCCTTCAGACACACCGATCCAAAAGATTAGAACCCAGATGCATCTTACGCATATAAAAGCTGACCCTATGTAAAAGAATCTGTTTAGTTCTATGTGTCAAATGATATATTTTCTTTCAGAAGACTCCCAAAGCTTTCATGATGATGATTGATGTTGTATGCACATGGTAGACTAAATGGGCCATCCCAAAGCTTTGAAATAAAAAATATTCTATAGCTACAGTCATGGATTTCTAATATATCATTAATGAGGATTTGTATAATGACTAATGCCATGTTTGACATGCCTAAACAAACGTGTGCTATATCACTGCCACACGGCAATGAGTGATTCATCTAAGAACCAAGTATGGAGACAAAAATCATGGAAATATCCGGGGCCTGAAAAATTGGTTGCTTGGACACCCAGGTCAAGTATATTTTCATTGAGATGAAAATTTACCAAATCTGTGTGTGCACATACCTGATGAGCAAGCCAATTAAAAAAACTACGGCGTACCTATACTTATAATATCCAATGGCTATATGGAGCAATCCATTTTTCTGCATTTGGAAATTGCATACACAGTTTCAGATATGGAATCGTCTGTTTACATGTTTTCCATTTTTTCTCAGATTCGCATAATGCATACCGCGTATATGGAATCTCAGCTTAAGACAACACACCACCTATTTAAATGGTGTCACCAATTAAATTTCCTATCTACTTGCCATGGGGAAAACTGAATTTTAAAAAAAATTCTGGCCGTGAAATATCATAAGTGGGAAATATAATAATATGTTAAGTTGGCTCTCAAAAGTTGGCGATGGTAAATAAGATATTTTAAGGTACCCAATTGGGAAGGGACATTTGCTGCTGCACTAAGCTGTTAGATTGGGTGCCTATTTTCTGGTGTTAATCTGTTCTTAGGCTAGCCACCAGACTTGGAATTGGTGGGCAATTCCAATTCTGGAATTGCTTTTTTTAATGTAATTGGTAAATTTGGAATCGGAATTGAAGTCTGCTACAAAAAAAAATTTATTCTGAATTATTTCATCCATGACAATCCTACCTGGAATATAAACTACTCTGAGTAGGTATTCCAAGTAGGTACTCAGAGTACCTAGTCATGATAAAAAGTAGCAGGTAAAAAAAGAGCTAGTCACATACCAGTGCCACACATTTTGTTGCTTCAGTGAAAAGTTATCATATTGCTGAATATATATGATGACTTCCTGGATCTAAAAAAAGATGCAGTACTGGTCGGTGACTAGTATAAAAATAAACTGAAAACAGACACCCAGTCGAACAGCCTCAACAGGAGTGTTAATGTTACAGCAAAAAAAAAATTACAACTAAATAGTGTTGGCAGAATTATAATGTTAAACTAGGTTAGGACTATGTAGTAATACACAGCTACTCATGAACCAATGGATATGCCTTGCCCTTGACAATTCAAATTCCATATTACTTTTTCCTCATTATAACATATTATAATGAGGAAATAGTATCTGTTAAAATGGATTTGAACATTTTGTGGAGGAAGTAGATTGACCTAAATTAAATTATCATTAGCTCTAAGCCTAACTCTACGTTTTCATGCATATGCCATGGCATGTGCATGAAACCATGGCAAGCTTGAACTGTTGAAACAAGTATTACTGATACTCGTCACACTAAGTGATTAACTGTGTAAGATCTAGTCTAGATCTAGATGTCGAGATATGCCAGTGACAATTGCAGCATATTAACCATTGGGTGCTGGTGTTTTCGCGTGTGCACATTTATTATAATATAAAGCCACCCACTGCAACATAATTATACCATAATCCAGCCCCAGCAATTGATTAGATCTGTAGATAGTAGATCTATATCTCTATAAATAGTCTATTTACCTTGAGTCCACCGGCGGAATATATCATACTTGATATCGCTGCCCCACAACAGGCGCTTTATTTCTTCTATATCCTGATTAGGAATAGGTGCCTCTTGATTGGCTGAAACTGATGCCATTTTTATTAATATAGTGAACGCTGTGCTAATGTCAAAAGTAACTTAGATTCGCATAAAAAGTAGCAACTTTACAAATCTATGGACGCTGCCATTTTGTTAAGAATTATTGCGCGATGGACCAAAATAAGACGTTTAGCTATTACTCGCTAGATGGAAGCACCTGTACCAGCATAAGCTTTGTGGGGCTAAAAAGTAATAATTATGGAGGCAGGGTGTAGACTTCTAGCAGAGAGCTTAAATATAAACAGTCTTTGGTTATAGTATCTAGGGCGATTAATAGCCTATTTTTAAACACAAAAGCTGATTACGAAAATGATTATTACCCTTCGAGCGGAGCATTCATGGCTTTGATTTAATATAATTAATGGTTGACCATTTTCCACACTAACTGGATCGGATTCCAATTAGCCATATCAATATATTCAATTCCATTCGATTCGATAACTTTATTTCAGGATAGTAGATCTACATCCTTATACAAAAATATACCGTATAATGAGCTTAAAAACTTGCTACTGTGGAGCACTACTGTGGAGCACTACTTAGCCACTCGGCCAATATAACTAATTAATGGGTTTAGAATAATATAAGAAACGAACTTTAATGTGTAAAAGATTTATTGGAATAATTTGTTAATTTGAAAATTATTATAAAGCATCTGGGTATACAATATCCTTAACTGGGTGTTTGTTTTGTTCAATAACAATATATAGTGTTGTTGATGTACAGTGTATCACTCATAATACTCTCAATATTATTGCATTTCCCGATGTAACTACATACGTCATAAAACTATATACAAATTTCTCCTTATCAACATTTTACACGTGGGTAAATCCCGTAATATAAACATATATAACTCGCCCTACAATCTTGAAATTCATTGTACAACCATCTAAAGACATTGTTGTATGCACGCATACAGTGTTCTAGCTCTATGACGACAACTGGCGTGTTTATGACGAGCGAAGTACAGCAGGATTTAAAGAGAGCGCATTTTACAAATTTTGTTTACTTGAAAAATTTCTTGATCAAAACATTACCTGCGCATAAATTATCTTGTATCGCCTAGACATGTCATCATTGTCACTGAGATTTTCTGTGATAATATGCCCAGCATATTTACCATTACTAAGCCGTATGGTAATGTTTCACCATGTAACACGAAGTACGGAATGTGTATATCTTTTAACCTTTTACAACAAAATATCGCAATGTTACTTTGGGCACTTGTATTAAACATCATGTTCTATCCCATATTCTAAACATACAGATTGATAACCCCATAGATGAAGGAACGAAGAACAATAAATCGTCCAGTCGTTTGTTTGTTATTTTGCTGAGATAATCCATGTAAACACCAAAAAATATAAGGAGTAGAATACCTCCTTGACGCAATCCATCACTAACAGAAAAATGGTTAGACATGATATTTTTCGAAAATATTTATATTTTAATAGTATGCCAAACTATTAAACTCCTAACTATAGTCACAGTTATGGCCAGTAGTTTTGTTTTTAACATTGGTCACAAATACAACAGATTTCATAGATTCAAATAAATACGAAAAATAATGCATATAGAGAACAGAGGAATTGTAACATCACTGTATACAAAGTTTCAAATGTCTAAATCACAACTATTGTTGTCTTTCAAATTTTCTATGGCATGGATAATCTCTGAGTGTGACACCTCTATATTCCTTTGATATTCAGCACTTTTACCAATGATATTTACAGTTTTATTGTTACCTAAACAATTGAATAGATCCTTACAGTGGGATTTCCACATATTTTATAATAACATTTTGAAGAAACAGATTACTGTTATTCAACAGCGCGCACGCGCACACGCGCCCACACACACACACACACAGACACACACACACACACACACACACACACACACACACACACAATATATATATATATATATATATATATATATATATATATATTATATACAAATTCTTTCCAACCTGCCAGGTTAAAATATTTACTTTTGGATGGTTTGAGTGTTGTTGTGATAGTCTGACCGGCAGTGATTATCGCACACGTCATCGTGATAATATTTGTATAAGGCTGCTTTATGCTCTACGTTAGTACAGTTGCAGTCTTGACACAATAAAACGTCAGCTGGTATATCAACATTTCTCAATGGGTATTCTGTTTATGCACTAAACTCACATTTTGTACTAGACCGACTAATCAATTTTGCACCTAACATGATTGAATATTCCATGTCCAATGTCAGAAACCTACCATAAATCGATTTCAATCATCACTGGGATATAGTCAGAGCAAATAGTACCACATAACAGACATATTTACATAGATATATTTATTATGATATTGTTGCCATCTTCAGTTGAGATTAAATTATCTAAGCACGAATTACAGTCCAACGCATCACTTACGCGTTTCTTCTGATAAATTAAGGCAGCTAGACCACCTATGGCTAAATTGATTATTAAAAAAATTAAAACCCCCCCCCCGCAAATTTGGCATTTTTAACACATCAGCATTATAATCTACAATACTGTTATTTACACTTTACAGGAGCTGTCACATTCATCTAATAAATTCTGATGTTTAGTTAAATGTCAAGATATTCTTCCTCGTTATATATTTTTTTTATTGTCTTGTCTCTTTGTCCCCTATTGGGCACAGCCACCTGGTGTTGTCTTCCGTTTTGTCTTTATTGTTGATGGTGTTGTTTATAGGGGTGTTTCAGTAGAAGTGGGGTGATGATGTCTGGTAGGAATGTTGATTTTCTTACGATTAATGCTGCTTGGTGATGATCTGGAAGTTTGTAGTTTTACAGTGGTGATCTGGTACCAATCCTTAGAAAACGGATGATGATATGTGATCTGTATAGATCGATTCGAATTGATTTAGAGATGAAGATAGTTGAATGTGCCTGGGGTATGTTCAGCAAGTTCGATGACTTCTAGTCACGTGGATTCATTTGCTGAATTTAGGACAAAATCCCCCCGGACGAAAACCACATTGACCAAAAAAGAAAATACTGAAGTGCAGCTATATTTTCTTGTATCTTATGGTTTTGTATACGATATTCATCATTTGTTAGTGAATGTAATTGAAAATACATGTTTATTATGTCTGTTTGTATATGCCTGAAAATCTATAATAAAATATAAAATAAACACAGATTATTTGGTTCAAACAATTAAGGATTCCTCCCATGAAAATGCGTAGCATAGCACGATTATTTCCTCCGGAACTGTGGAACGTTCGCAATGTAACCTTCTGTGGCGGATCCAGAACACAAAATATGTGTGAATCCTGTAATAACTAGTTCCGATCACTCGTTGGTTGTTCTCATCCCAGCATATCGACGACCATTGACAATCTTCGAAAAGATCGGAACAACGTTCAGATGGCCATTCTTCTCGATTCCCGTGGACAGCCACTCAGGAAGCGGGTACATCGTTCCACAGCAGAACTGCAGCAGAAGCCTCACAACCTCCACACAATTATCATTGATGGTCGCAAATCCATGGAAGACCCTGCGAGGGGACTAGGACACTGCATTCGGTGGAAGTGAACCAAAAGTGACATTTGAATCAAAACATTTTAAATCTGTATATCATTATTGACTGAAGAATGTGTGCACGTATCCCGTGTCTATGTGTGTCTGATATAAAATGATAAAAAGATGCAATTAAAAATATCAACTGGTTTTTGTCCGGGTGAGTTTTTATCCGGATTGTTTTTGTCCGGGTGGTTTATGTCCGGGGGGGGGGGTGTGTCCGTATACATCGCTTGCTAGTTGGTCGGCTCGGTTGTTGCCCTCAAGGTTATCGTGGCTTGAATAGGTTTGGAAATTAGCTGTGATGATGATGGTTAGTGCCCTCGTAGAGTCCGAACGGACGATGACTCTTTCATGGATAGACTCTCTCGATAGCCATATTAGTGCTGTTTTAACTGCATTCAACCCAGCTAATGTGATCGGAATGTGGTTTGAGATTCTGCCTCTTATTTCTTCACCTTTTTCTTTAACAAAACATGCTCAGGATGTGTTTACAGAACTATTTATAGATATTTTCAGTTACTGTATCTTCCTTCAAAACAACAATCTAAAACGTTAATGCCCCAAGTGCCACCGTTTTCAAAGATAAGCTTATACAATGGCAGGCGTCATGAAGCCACTACTATTAAAACTGATAGCTTAATTACTATTAGAAAACTGACCGTTAAAATGAAATTGCCGCGACGCTGTTAAAACTGTAATTATATTAACATTTTCAAACCAGACATAATGTCTGTTATACAAATTATTTATTTATAATATTATGTTTATATGTTATTTATGACAGGCAGACTAGAGCTAGCCATGAATGTCATAGTACAAATTGGACATAACCGGACTTAGGGAAGACGATTCTAGTCCCACATACAATTGAGTTGTTATATAAAATACACCAACCACGCGAGCTGTGCCCAATGCCACCGGTCGAGATACGATAGTGTTTCTATTCCTGAGTCAGTCCGGAATACTCGTAATGCTTTAAGAGCGTACTATATCTGCTACAGTCATTTAAATGCTGGATTTCCACCTCAAACCATTAATTTAACCCCCCCCCCCCTTCAAAGACGCAAATAATACACAAAACAATAAATATATTAATACTACTAATAATAATTTATATAGCCTTATTTAAATTTTAATTGCTCTAAGGCACTTTACATTTAAGACTTAATTAAAACATATTCTGAGCTCATATAGATCAAATATATTTCATACATAATAAACATACATAATTATAAATACGCCAATTTAAATAAATAGATTTTAAGAATCTTACAAAATATGTCTTTACTTACTGCGAGTTTGATATGGTTTGGCAACTCGTTCCACAGCCTAGTTGCTGATGCTCTGAAGGATTTCTCTCGGCACAAAATGAATAGGACTCAGATCTGAGCATTCTCACTGGTATATACAGTGGTGCTGTTCCATTCGGTACTTTGAATGTAAAAAACAGGATCTTGTGCTGTGATCTAAAACGTACTGGAAGCCAGTGCAGCGGGAACAAAAGTGTTGTTATAAGTTTTTTCGAGTGCGTGTCACCAGACGTGTAGCACAGTTCTGTATTCGTTGTAGGCAGTTTGTCAGAGAGAGGGGGATATTATATAACAATGCATTGCCATAGTCCAGTCTGGAAATAATAAGGACTTGGACTAAAGTCAATATTTCTTATTTGATAATAACAGGACTTACATATAGAATTCACCTGCTTCTCCATTCCTATGGTATTATCTAATATAAGCCCTAGATTTCTAACAGACATGGAAGAATTTATATAACTGGATCCTACCCTAATGCGAAGATACTCAGTTTTCTTTACATGTTGCTTGGATGAGAAAACAATGAATTCTGTCTTGTCCTTATTCACTTTCAGCATGTTGCTGTTCATCCAAGTACTTATGTCTGCAATACAATCTTCAATTGAAGATGAAATATCGTCCCATTTATTACATGTAGAGACCTACATCACATTTCCCACGTACATAAAATAGAACTTCTCAACAGCAGCCAAATATATGCCTTGTGATATTTGTTGGACGGTAAAATACCTCAGATCTATACAAATCCAATAAATACTATGACCTACTCGACACTAACCATTTATTTGACTAAATATCACAAGCAGAATGAGTCAAATAAATAAAAGAAAATGCGAACTTCAACCTCGGGTACAGCCAATGTGTGTTTTAGCAGTGTGGAATAAATAAGGCATTAGGAGAATTTCGAAATTGTCAGTTCAGACTCTGGACGATTCACCAGGCACTTATTTTTCTTGTTAAGACATTATTGTGTATTTTTGTGTTTTAGGATACATATAGAGTGGGACTGGCTCAGAATATCAACACCTCTAAAAATCCTTTGAGAGCTATACTTCCATAAATCTGAACATAAATAAAACTACATAGATCAATATAAATATAACTTTTTCTACACCTCCACCTAATTATACATACATATTATTATATATGCGTCTGGGCTACTCATCAGCTTGTGCATGGGCCCAGCTAATTCACTTTTTGTACGAGTAAAAATTATGTCACGCCCACAGCGAAGCGGCTACATGCAGGCTACGTACAAAAGCGGAAGCCCGTCCAAATACCATTTTAAAGACACAGCTTCCAGTAAGCAACACATTTCGAAATGAAGACTGGAGTTAAACAAGGGTGCTTGTTGTCCCCATTCCTTTTCCTTCTAGTCATCGACTGTATTATGAAAACATGCACAAGGTAGAGAAGAAATGGAATCCAGTTGACATTAAAAATGCTACTTGAAGGCCTGGACTTTGCCGAAGACCTGGCACTGTTGTCCCACATCCATCAACAGATTCAGGAGAAGACAAGTGAACTGGCAGCCATCTCTTCTCCAGTGGGATTATATATATATATATATATATATATATATATATATATGCAAGACAAAAATCCTCAATGTAAATGCAGCCAGCATGGGGCAAGTAAAACGGGAAGGAAATGAAATTGACGAGGTAGAGACCTCGTATCTGGGTAGTATAATTGATAAACATGGTGGTACAGATGCGGATATTAAGGTAAGGATTGGCAAGGCTAGATGAGCATTTATACAGCTCAAGAACACCTGGAGCTCCAAAGTGTTGTCATTACGCACAAAGATACGCCTGTTTAACTCCAACGTGAAGTATGTACTACTGTATGGTGCAGAGACATGGAGGACAACTAACACCACCACCAAGAAATTACAGACCTTTATTAATAACTGTCTGAGAAGAATCCTCCAGATTCGCAGGCCAAACACCGATCAGTAACAGCGACTTGTGGGAGGTCAGAAGGAGAGAAAAAACAGGAGGGAAGACTTTGGAAGACTATTGTCAACGACCTATGCCCCAGGATGGGCGAAGCGTGAAAGAAGAACGAAATAGCTCCTCAATCTTGAGTAAATACTATGATTTACTCAAACCTAACAGCTTTAATCCTCATACAATTCCGTGCGTCACTTACTGATAAATAATTTAGCATCCCTAAATATATGCAGTTAGGTGTGGTAGGATCTAAATTAAGGCGCCTATCCACTTAATCTATTTGACCCATAATCGAGAAGAGCGCATTTAAAGGCAGATCTCCGATACTGCTAATGACCCCGTCGGGATTATAATAGCCATACATTCAAAAAAAAATCCTATGTGAGTGTAACCTAATTACTCACAATGTGGGGAAAGCTCTGCCCGCATCTGTTATACCTATGGTGATGTTTCCCGGAGTAAAAAACTTTCGATGAGTATAAATCCACCAAACAGCATTCCACGAATTAATAGGTCCTTTTGCCAGACAACATAATAGGACAACAATAAGATTCTACATTATATCTAATAGTGTAAAACTTGTTGTGATGACGGTATTACTTTCTTACATTGGAGTAATAAGGAATCTGGATCGAAGTAGGTCTGATGTTTGACACGGGCAATATGTGTTTTAGGATAAATATATAGTGGCGCTGGCTCAAAACATCAACATCTCTAAACATCCTTTGAGACCTATACCTCCATCAATCTATACATAAATAAAACTATACATACATCAATCTAAAATAATCAACACCCCATATATATATATATATATATATATACATATACCAATGTCTGGGCTATTCATTAGCCTGTGGGGACCAGCTAATTCGCTATTCATACGCCGCAAATATGTCACGCACACAGGGAAGCGGCTACATACAAAAGCGGAAACCCGTCCAAAAATACCAATTGACGTCACAGCTCCCAGTAAACAACACGTGCGTGTGGTTCAATAGTAAGTACATATACAAAATAATTTTCTGTGGTTCAAAAGAAACCTATACATAGAATATTTCGACACCCCAGATGCGGACTTCGACTTTATTCTGAGTTCGAATAAACAAACAAATCCTACCTAAGTGAACCATATCGATAAACGTCCGACAAGTCTGGCGTCGCAAATTGTGTACCCGTGGGTGGGTGCGTGTGTTCGATCCGCACATTATCATTATGTCTGATAATGTGTCATTAGTTTGTTTTCGCTAAAATTAAGAACCGGTTTGTCATCGTTATTATTTTCAATTAAATTTTTTTTAAATGACAGCAATCTCAGCCTTTGACATTTTGATTTCTTTTAGGGAAATGCCCATTACAGTTTTAATAAAGTGTATAACTAAATTAAACGGTTATCAACATATCAAGAACAAAGCGACAGAAATTACAATCCTTTTGAAGTGCGGCTCTCTCTCTCTCTCTCTCTTATATATATATATGTCTTTTTTTTACAATTCTAGTAATCTTTCGCTGATTTTTATTAGGATTATTATTTTAAATGAAGATATGAGCTATCAATTTTTCGCATAGTTTATTAGAATATACTATCAATAGCTCTTTACTCCAGCTGCAATGTTTATTATAAACGTTGCTGCTTTACGGCCACTTTGTGCACAAGGTAGGCTAAATTGGCCGAGCGTCTTTCAAAAGTAATGAGGCGAAGTGAAAGATGAAACACCCTTCTGTCATAGCCCATCCGGGGTTTGAGCCCAGATGCTATAGATGAATCCCGGACAAAACCCCCTGCGATTTAATATACAGTTTTTCAAAATATAACTATATAAGGCCAAATACAAATTGGCCATATTCTAACAACCTAATTCCTATATTATGGGGATTATGTCCGCAGCGGATTTTATTCAGGGTTTTTTGTCGTCAGGGGTTTATGATGTGGCCCACCGCGCTACCAGTTAGACCACGGAGGCGCCCTGCAATGCTTAGTGTACTGCGTTAGGCTATAGATATTATGATAATACGTTGATATGAATTAAAATGCACAGCAAGACACAATACCGAAAGAAAATGTCAAATGAATAGCTACAAATTGACACCTATCCATATATATGTGTAATCGTGATATCAATCTTAATATATGATGGTACTTATAATTAAGATTTCAGTCAATATTGGCCACATATATATCTATATTAACTAAAAGAAACACCACAATAAATATGTTATGTCTAACATGTGTGGCTTTGTTTAATATTGGAATCGGTGCATTAACTATAAGATTATGTCAATGAACCAATTTCAAAATAATAATTTTCCGAACACAAACTTTTTATTTTGTGCTTTGTAGTTCTATGGATGCACATCTCTCACTGTGCATATTTAGATGTAATAAGTATATATGCAATAATGTTATAATATTACAACCATGGAATATTTCTTTCAAGCACATACAATCTTGTTTGTAACCATAATTTCTCTGGAACCCCCCTGAATAACTGTAATGAAATTGCTTTTAAATGCTGAATAATCAAGTATGGCAAGTTCTTTTAGGCCATTAATATCAGAAAAACATGATGTTAGCCTTTGTTGGAAGATAAACTGAAAAATAACACAAATAATACACTTCATCATCCATGTATTAAACATGATGGTAGTAAATTATTTTATATTTCCAATTTCAAACGTACACAATCCGAAACGTTGTAATTATGCATAGTTTGTATTCATGCTTTGTTTTACAGTATTTATAACTATTTTGCTGACCAGAATATTTATTTTGTGTTCGAGTTTTAGAATCAGCAAAGATGATGGAATTAAAACCAGGCAGACTATGAAATACATTTCTCTGTCTCTATGTTGTTACTGTCTATACTCGTTATCATTAAGAGTATTCTTTTCCCACTTGTTTATGTTAATTAAGAGTGTGCTTAAAGGGACAGTTCACACTCAGAAAATATTTTTTAAATATGTAATGCTTAGAACAGCAACGACAAACTCCACAATAATAATAATCACGAAATATACCTGATATCATAGATATAGGGAAATAATCCAAATTACTGGAGGGCCGTCATTACGGCTGCACCGGAAGCCAGATTCAAAGGCGAGAACGAAAAAACTCAAATGCTCTGACGTCTCTAGACTGAAGCGTAATATGGTTACTCTTGAGCATTAATATCTCAGCCATTTTTAATCATCTTCCTCTTCCAAGGTTCGTTCTGGCTCAGACTGATATGGTTATGTGTTATTCATGATGAAATTTTAACAAGATAATTCCATTTTGTTCTGGAATAATTCTTTGCTAACACTTGTTTACATGCTTTTGTACAGGCTCTACAGACTTCCAGTCAAACTGCTGTGTTCAAGCGACATCAGCATTCAGGAGCTTCCGATCTCTGTCTAGCTTCAAAATGGCGGCCCCCACATACCATTAAAAGTTGATTAATCAGCAATTTGAACTGGATTATTTAATATGTGGGTGATCGTTTACACATTTTGACATTATTTATGATATTTGTGAGTATAGCTGTACTAGTCCTTAACATTTTATATGTAGGTGGACTTTAATCATTAATGACAAATGTCTCATTTAATATCTAGTAAAAACACATTAAAATACACCATTAACAATAAAATTAGAGTAATTAACTGTTCACATGGAAGTGTAATCCATCCAGTTCACAGTTTTATGTATGTGATGCTCTGAAATGATGTAGCAGCATATTAAACAAGGTCTAACTCTTAACAGACATCAAAATAAAATCAATTATAAAGATTCTCAAATAAAACCCTATATTTGTATTTATTCAGATATTTAATTCCCCTTTAACTTTCCATGGCATCCTAACTGACACATCTTAAGTTTTTGTTTCAGAATATACCTTGTTATAATGTGAGTTTAGGGCCTTAAGTCAGACAACAAAATTCGCATTATCCCATTAAAATCAAGAGGACCAGCAGCTCAACATTCTTACTATTTCCCAGCCTTCATTAAAAGAAACCTTCCATTCATTAACACAAGATTTATTCACATTCCAATCTAAAATGGCTTATCCGTTCATATTTGAGAAACGTGTCCATATCAATCCTTTTTACTCTCTCCAGTTTCAGTCTCTTCTCCCTCTTCTTCGAGATCTTCTTCTCCAATCTCACCCTCATCTCCCTCACCCTCAGCTTCAACTTGCTCTAGAAGCTTCTTGTGTGCACCATCGCAAAATGGTCGATTGTCAGTCTGTTTACAGTTACACATGTAGTACTCTTTCGTCTCTTCCACGGTGAATCTGTGCGGACGAAATTTGGTGTTGTACTTCTTGAATGTGGTTCCATCCATTACTTTATGTGAGCCATCACAGAAGGGCTTCAGAGAAAGAGAGAAATAAATAGAACGTGATTACGCATTTAAGATACACTACAAGGCATTGTAAAATGGTAGCTCGATCACGCTTCACATTAATCTCAGTTAGCTAGTACTTTGTTAAACACTTCTTCAATCAACAAGCTATATATTAACAACAATAGTCTCGCATTTCAGATTAAATTTTGTATTCTGAAGATATTATTAAAGATGACTCCTCTTTAACATGACATGCCTAAAGTTTAAATAATACACAAAGAACACATCGCAAACCATACATTAAAAGGGGCACATATTGGGAAAAATAAGTTAGAGGCCCTTATCCAATGTTAGTGGCCCTGAAAGGGGAGTGGAACAACTAGCAAGCCAATTGCTGCATGGGGTGCCATAAGCATCCCTGCCAAGTAAGTTTTGGATTGGACCTTTTGAGAGTGATTCTGGGGTATATTTCAAGAAAAAGAAGGTATTTTCAGGAGGCTGTCACTACACCCCTGAATTGCATCATTTTATACCCCCAGGTCAGTCCTCCATCTCAACTTCCTCCACCTCATCTCTACATCTGGAACCTGGGGACTTTGATCCTCCTTAATGTTAGGTTGATCTGCAGGGCCAGATTTAACTTTAAGTCTTAAGATGATGATTGATGTTTTAAGGCCTTTTGTGCACAAGGTAGGCTAAATGGGCCAAGCGACCCCTAAAGGTAATGAGACAAAGCGAAAGACAAAACAACCTTCAGATATGCCCACGCCGGGATCCGAACACGCGTGATAGTGATCTGTGGTTCAACACGCTATCGCTAGACCACGGAGGCACCCCTTTAAGTCTTAAGAGGCTAATAGAATATGGGGCTCCTTCTTTACGTATGTTCACCCCCCCCATGTCTAAAAAAAAGATATATATTCAAGGCTGCATTGAATTTAAAAAACCTACTCCAACTAGAGGGGCCCCAAATACTTTAAAGTGTATCAAATTAGTTCAGAAGAGCCCCATTAAATCTGAAAATATATCAATCTCCTTTGTTCTTATTATATCTAAATTTTTTATAGTTTTATCAGAGGCCCCGAGACTAGACCCTAGAGTGCCCTTGGTGCTCCTGGGCTGTAACTCATATTAGCCCATATGTAAATCTGGCAATGTTGATCTAAAATCACAAAAATTTAAATAAGACTTCATGGTCCACACTCCCCCACCCTGCATATCACCAGTTTCTGCTGAACATTATACAATAAACATTTATGCTTTATTTTCTTGTATTTCCTTTGAATATCGAAAATTTCAGCTGCATCTTTTGGCAAAACGATAACAGATTTTCCACATATTGTTTTTTGTCAACGTCGTTTAATCTGAACCTGTCTGAGCACAACCAAGAAATCCTATTGGCTGAAAGGTCTTTTGCATGCATAAATTAAGCTGAGATTCCATATATTTAGGTATGTGTTTCCAAATGCAACAAGAAATTTAAACATGTAAATGTATGAGCATGAATCCATATGTGCATGCATATGCAATTTGTGAATGCAACAAAATGGATCACTTGATGCAGAGATTCGTGTGAATGCAAATTGAATGGTTGAATCCTGAATTTTATGACCCAGGCACTTTCCCGAAGAAAATAGGTCAGAAGGTGGGGGGTGTCAGAAAACATATGGATACCACAAGATTGCATATATGGAATCTTGGCTTTATTCAACGCGAGCCAATGAGTAAATGCAAATCATGTTGCAGTCTGACAGTCTGGTGGCCTGACAGGTGAGTATTTTGAATTAAATGGTTGCCCTTACCAACAAATACCTGCAATGGGCGAATTGGTGACCACTACTTTTCAGTTTGGCATTAAGTGTCTGTTTTATATAGGGGTCAAGATAAATGAATATTTTATTTACCATTATAGCTAGTAACAGCTATTATAATTCGGATTGTGTACCTATCCTTTTGGGTGCTCAGAGTGTGCGGTGGTTAGAGCATTGCGCTGCATATCACCAAGCTGTGGGTTCGAATCTGACTCATGCCTGTATTTGTGAGATGTCCCAGGTATGACGAGTGCTAAACAAACCACTTGCACTCGTTTTCTTTGGATTGTATAGTTCCATGTCAGGGTGGCTATTTACAAACACATAAAGCTATGGTGCAATACAAATCAGATATTTAGAAAATACAGTTTACTCAACTGACCTGTTTGTGACTGAGTCCACATGTGCACCAGGAATATGACTTTTCAGCTTCCAAGGTCATCTTGAAAGGGAATTTTTCATATACTTTTCCTTTTGGCATCGGGTTAGTGTATTCATTCGGGTAGCGAGGCCTCTCTGGGTGAGTTTTCATTTTCGTTTTGTTCGTTCTTGAAAATGCTCTCAGGTCAGACCTGGATGGTTTCTCTCCGACATAAAAGAGTCTTCTTTTGAGAAGTTCACGATCTGGTTTTGGAGTATCAGATCGTGAAAATTTTGTTCTTATCTGTAACAGAAGGTATTCACTAAATGTAACAATGAATCGTAATTCTCCTTTTAAAGTTCATCCACATTATCAACATGTACTTTAACACTCCTGATAATTAATGTTTCTGTTAGTAAAGGCGAATAAAATAATAAATAAAAACTTTTACAAAGCAATTGTGAGTTTATATTTACAAATTAATATTTAAAACATATAAATACATGTATTAATAGGTATATCCATACTATGAATATAATTATGTATATGAATGTGCGTATGTGTGTGTTATAGTGCTCTAGCATGGACTACACTGTTTGTGTCTGTGTGAATGCATGCACACGTATGTTCTATATGTGAGCATTATTTATTTTCTTACATCTATTATTTATCAAGATTGTATCTTTAATATAAACAATATGCTTCTGCCATTCTCATTTTCACCATAATACTTGATTAAGTATATGGGTTCTAATAGTATGGTAATGAAGCAATATAATAAATATTTCTTTTTAATATGTGACAGCAAGAAGCAAAATTGGAAAAAAGGTAAGTATATAAATACTGAATGTTTTAAAATGAAAATGTCCATTGTCTGGTACTTGTTCCCACAGAAGTCATATCACAACAAAAAGAGAAGATCAGATTATGAAATGTGATGTCAGATTTAACACACAGCTCGTTTATATTGAATAATGCAGTGTAACATAACTGACTTTATAACTTATTCAGCTTTAAAAACTAATTTTTTGTTTCCTAAACCTGTTTTATTAATAGTAAACATCAACCCTGTTGAAATATTATACCATTACAACATAATAACTCATGTAGCTGGTATGCAAGTAGACAGCTTTCAGGATCACCGAAATCAACCTGCTGATGTCACTTCTTGGCAGCCATGCACAGAGCCCTGAGTATTGACTACTAATACTGTATTCTTCCGTATACTGCAAAATGTCTGGAACAGCCTAGTTTTACTGCTATGTTCGGGGAAATCTTGGTCTTAATATATTTATTTCCACGAAATAAATTGATCTGTCACCAAATGAGTAGTAAATGGATAGCAACATTGTGAAGATGTGAAACTTTTGGGCAATAATCATCGACTGAAAGGGGGAAGAATGCCAATGGGAGTCGCTTTCTTAATGAAAACTATGTCACTGAAATGGCAACTATCTGAGCCAATCAGGAGCAGGCGTCTATGCGTGGCCCTGGCTCATATGACCTGACATCGACAGCATCTCGATGTTATCGATAGAGAGGTGGGGAAAAATGCACATTACAGTGTTTCCCCTGAGTAAAAATTAGCGTCAGGTGGTACATGCAACCCCAGAAGGCACAAAATCAGTCATGAATGGGGGTCCGATCTATTTCTTCTCTATGCAAAGTATCACATCAGATGCAATTTATGTGATTCCATAAAAAGGTTTTCCGTGCATTTCTTGCCAAATATTTTTATGCCAAGAATATGGTAATACAATAGAAATACAGAATGGATAGCAAAAAATAACGTGTGTGTGTGTGTATCAGTTACTCTCCAAAACAGATTAAGATTTACACATTACAAATGCAAAAAAATACCTACAAAATTATTATTAAAACAATAACCTGTTGTTGCATTCACAGAATGCTTATTCAGGAATATGCTGAAGATTTTCATGGCAAAAACATGGCTAATCAGTCCAAATTGTAGCTATCTCTATTTGAAATGGAGCAACATAACTTGTTACTAATTTGAACTGCATATAAATGTAATAAACAAAGAAAACAGCACCGCCGGTGGTGGGTGCATGACATAAATAGGAACCAGCTTCAACAAGGAGCATACCATAATATGGTCAAACAACTACAATTTGATGAGGAGAAATTCCAATAATACCTCAGGTTGACCAAGGAATCTAAATTCCAGCCATAAATTCGGGAAACACTTATGACGTTGATGTATCGCTACATGGAGATTTGGTTTGCTCATCCACATCGATACACAGCCACAGGACAAATCGTACAGTGGCGGAGCATGGGGTGTGCAGCACGCAAAGGGTGGCCACTTTAGGGATTGGGCAGCAATACTATGATTTTATTATTTTCCTGTGCTTTTAAGTTTTTTGTAATAGTTGTTTTCCCAAATGGATTAATTTTAAAGTTGGCACCATTTGTAATCGTGCTACCTACCATCCCCATAGGTAAATATTTTATGTACAGTGTATGTGTATTTACTGCTGTCGAAGGTCTGTTATGTTAAGGAAGAGGGTGGCCAATTTGGCTACTGCAAGGACGACCAAAACCCACACTACTCCACTGAAATTGTATGCCACATCCAGACATATGGGAGAGCTCTCATTTTGTGTACTGGTATATCGAAATTTAATCGATTTGTAGCATCATTTTATACCGCTTGCTGACGATGAAACGTTGTGAAATAAAAATACTGTGTCACAAAAATAGCAACGAAACGGCCATTTCGGCATATCTGCAGCAAGACGGTGTAGAAGATTAGCAAGGCCTCACTTGTTATATAAATGGGGAAACTCTGGTATCATACACGGAAGAATACAGAGTACTGGAGGCATCCTTCAAGGATTGCATCATTTAAGAAAAGATATTTATTATCTAATTCAATTCATTGAGATCACGAGAAAAATATGCATTAATCCAATACAATAATGAAAATTAGAGCAGAATCATTGAAATGTTTAATATTTGAGTGTTTGTGCTATAATATATATATATATATATATATATATATATATAATAATATTATATAGTTTAATGGGGCTATCTTTTATTGAGTAATTGGCTAAATTATGCCCCAAATATCACCACTTATTTAACAGGTCACAGAAGTCTAATTCCAGAAATGTATCATTGCCAGAGGTGAAGGTTTACCAACGTCATAACTCACCAAATAATTGTATCACTGACATGTTTTCATCATTTGTGTAAGGTAATATTTATGTATAACACATTAAAATAAATAAATATGTTATCATATTTTTCAGAAATAAGGCTGCAAAATTGGACCAAACACCAACCAGCAAATTTAGACTGTTTATTTCAGGGCGGTCCAAAGTGAGAAATGGTGAAATTTTCAAATTAGTCGTAGAACATCCATTTTTGTTTCATTACATAGGTCTTGAAGAGAATAATAAGTAAATATATAACTTGACATGGTTTCCTTACATAATTTTGGAAATATATACCTCGATAGGGTAGAAAATGACCACTGTAAGGTCCAATGCATATATTTTTAATCCACAGATATAAAAAAAAATTGTTAATCGACATACAGTGAAAAAGAAGTTCAGGTGTTGTGCTGTTATATATTTTATAAAGAAATTAACCACAATACAATATGTTTTATGATTAGAATGATGTAGTTATATATACATATTATATGCATGTAAATCATATTACAGTGACAAATGTGATGAACTATTTTTCAAGTGAGACGGACAAATCCAATGGAAAAGACGACACTGAATTGTTTTATGTACATCTAACAAATTGAAATGCAAATAATCATGAACACAATGTAACTTTATCCCAAAAAATTGCCTTTCGCTGTTAAACTTAGGCCGGCAAACTTGAATCAAGCAACTTTGTTTAAACAGATGTTTAATTCTCTATTATATCTTAAATATTCACAATGTGCATGAAATATAGTCAAATATAATATCTATGTATATTATTATGCATATATTATACATAAAATAGGATGGATGGGCTAAATTAGGCATAGATTTGATCAGTTTGTATAACAACCTAAACATGTTGAACTGACGCTGCAGGAATTTATGAGATTTGGCACTGGACCTCTGAGTTTTTCCCATTGCGCAGCACGGATAGTTTTGCATCAAAAACGAAAATTATACCATTAAATAGAAAACATTCTCAGCTTTACCCTTTTCTAGCTCAATTATTAATAGATGTATTATTGTGGTTTAGATTTAAAAGTGATCGCAGACTAGGTTACTTTCGTATTTTCATAGAGAAACCAGCATATTTAGAAAGAGTGGAATATTGGCAACAATATGGCTAGCTTGGTTTGTTAATAGATATTGCCAAGGCCATGCGCAAACAGACCCCCTATCGCAGACCATTTTGTCAAAAAATCATTTGCACTTTGTTTCTGGCCCGTTTTTGACGTAATGTCATTTAACAATTATATCCCTGATTTCAAAACAATCAGATTAGGGGATAGAACTATATGCATTCTGTTTATTTGTTTAATTTATAGTTATTACGTGAAATATTAAGGCAACCACAAGCAAAATAAAAATGACTTTCATTTCACGCGTCATTTTCCTTACGCCCATTTAAAAGCACTAATAATATTCACGACGTAACGACGTCCCTAATCACTTAGCCTAATGTCACTGTATGTGAGAGGATTGTACTTGTAGAGTCTACATAATTAGAGTATATCCAAAGTAAAGTCCTATCCATTTGCAAGGATAGTTATTTGATTTCCTTATTATGTGTATGCTAAAATTCTAGAATATGATTATAAAACTTATAATATATGTATTCAAATCAAGGCGTGACTCCCGCAGGCTAATGAAAATCAATGTCGTTGTATTATCGCCCAGTAGATAAGACAACACCCAACAAGGAAATCTTAGAAATACAATTCAAAGATATGTACAGCATATAAGTGAATTGTTCAGTAATAATTAACTTACGCATGTTGCTGGTAACCCAGCAAAACGCGTTAAATCGCATTTTATAGGGTTATGTCTTAAAAGGATCCCTGACATTTTCGACCTTGCCCTTGAGTTGGCCTTCACCTTATCTCGATTATCCGTACCAAATACTATGTCGTAATTGATCTCATTCGCATCAATTTTGTTAACTGTCGTTGGTAATTAAGGTACAAGGCGGATCGTTCTATTCTAACTTGTTGGCTTTTCAGTCTGACACATTTTATTATATAATATCTACTGGTGGCTAATACTATTTAGTATAATCTACAAACACCACGTAATGGGTCTAGCCGTGTATTTCTAACTTATCCTACATTAGAAATCTGATAGGTCTTCTGGGTTCGTATTACATAAAGCTTCTATAGGAATGGTTAAATTCTGGAGTAGTGTGCTGCAATACTTCAGTTTTCTAGATCAAACCCTACAGCTAGACTTACTCCTCGGCATGACATAAATCCCAAATCTGATCATGGTCCGAGGTTAAATTAAAATAATATCATTCGATCATCTTGGCTTAGTAGTGTTAATAACGATATATAAACAACATTCAGAATTGGCTTATATATATATATATATATATATATATAAACACCGCCTTTTCTTTATAATGAAACATTTATAGTGGCTTTGTGTGATATTAGATGGGACCTATATATACCTATATATAGGTGTACCAAGGAATATACATGTGTAGATAGTGAACACCCCTTGATAGATTATTACTCTAGGGCAGGATCGAATCCCCTGAGTCAAATTGTGACGAATTGGTCTCATGTGTGTGTGTGTGTGTGTGTGCATGTCTCTGTGTGTGTGTGTCCCCCCCCAAAGTTTATCTTTATTAATAAAGCAAAATATTTATAGGTGTATTTATTGAAAATAACAAAATTGATGCTGATGTATTTGGATAATTAAGACAAATTTATGCACAGGCTAATATTTTGATTTAATAGACTTTGTAAATGTTCTCATGAAACCAAATGTATATTATTTCAAACATACTGAAGTGCTTTATATTGCATGCATTAAATTCACGTACAGACCTTCCAACATTTTATTTAAACAGATTTTGCCCTTGAAAAACAAGATGTCCAGTTTCAGACCTTGCAATAGTTTAATAATAAGTGTTGTCACTAGTGTGGCCAAGTGCTGAAACTCAGCTGACTACCGCAGTCTTTCCGCTGAAGTAGATCACCCTACCACTTGTCCACTTCCATCTCCACAAATTCGGGCACATCAATGGCAACCTAGAAAGTATATTAATGGGAGACTTGGGAGGTCTGCATTCACTATTTATTTAATACCACAAACATGAATAGAAATATGTTATACAAATAACTTACAATAACTCTCTCATATTCCCTAATGATCCAGTGCCAAAGGAAATATTTGTTTATCCCTTCATTTGGCGAGTTATTAAGAACAAATATCCATAGTTTTATTAACAGGATAAACAATTGTAAAATGCATAAAGATAAGGAACATAATGAGGTCATGCGTGTATGCAGGTGTTTTCAAATATCAGGTCAATTTGGTGTATATCACCCTGTGCTCACACTCATAAATATTGTACTATAAGGTGTTTTTCTCTTTCTTTTTAATGAACTACAAATTGTTTTTATTTCATTATTCTATTATTAACTATTCACTCTATATCGTCATTTTATGACACCATATAGTGTCTTCAATAAAACAATTTGATTATATATATATATATATATATATATATATGACGCTAAAATGAAGTCAGTGCTAGGATTAGCATAAAACATGTTTCCAAAGTGGACCTAAATATTACCAAAAGTCTGCCTGAGTGCAATTGCTCTTGCTAGAGTTTTATATTAAATGCATTGATACACTAATTATAGATCTAAGCTCATTGCAGTGTTCAAATCGGGACAAATGTTCGTGCGGCATACATATATCATTTGCAGCTTTCACATTTAAATTATCTTACACCAAGTGAACCTCCGTAATAGTTATGTTTAACAATTAACATTTGGTAATGTTTTTAATATGATAATATATATTTTAGTTAATATCAGCTGAATACACTTCTTGAATTGTCTATAATTAAAATTATTAAAACAAACTTAACCTCTCTTTTTTGGTACGATATATTATAGGTACGAATTAATTATTGCTTTGTTCTGATTGGTTAAAATATGGCATTAATATTTACTGCGGGACTTCCCGTAGCAACTCGCTGTGGCAACCAGAGACAAACAGTGCATTATTGTAAGCAGGTGTCTAAAACGGTTACTGTTTACATTTGAGTCGGTGTTCGAAATCGACAACGTGACAAAAACCAAGATGAGCCAGAGACAGGTTTTACAGAGTAAGTTTGTTAGATTTCTATTAAAATGATTACGATTCCACAGTGGTACTTTTGTTGTTTAAATTTTGATCTAGCATTATGATTATCTGATTATAATTCACATTCTCCTTTTCAAAACTAAGTTAAACTTGATTTTATTAAAACTGTTATGCTTATGCGAGTTCTGTAGTTCATATACCATAGCTGTAGGGTAGTGCATAAAGCATCTGAAGTAACTAACTTTCATACTTTCCATGTAGATCTAGATGACAATTGAATTATAGAGAGTATAGACAGTAATCAGTATAATGAATATACTACTCTATATTACTCTCTATTTGGTTGTCATCTGAATAACACACTAAGTGGGTTGTTCCATATTAATTAAGCTTACATGTTGATTATTATACTGTACATTGCTGATACACAGTGTAAATCGTGCATGTATTATTATGAAATCAGAACACAGACGTAATGGAGTAGTAGTGAAACTAATGTGAACTTTATATTTTAAGGATATATACTTATATTTACATATGGTATATAACCCACTCACATGCTAGTATATATCATTATATTGCCCATTTGGCCACTAAATACAATCATAGATGTTGGCATCAGGTAAAACTCAGGAATACTCCCGTAATATATTTGGTGCAGCACATTGCCTAGCAGTCCTCCAGAAATATGAAGTCATAACTAAATACTCTAATTACTATTACAAACAAAACAAATACAACTTTGCTTTGTACTGGTGCTCTCAGATAAGAGAACTTGCTAATTACATGAAAATTCAGTTAATTGGATTGAAGATGCCAGCTTTGTTTCATGTAACAACTGGACAGTATCCTAACAAACTAGTTTTTAAAAACCAATGATTATTGAAGTTGGTACCATCAAATTAACCACTGTGGCAAGCATGTCAAGAAGTCATCATTAAAAAATAAAAAATAAAATTAATATCTGTAGTCAATAATAATCATTTGTATATATATATATATATATATATATATATACACACACACACACACACACACTGAACTTGACCAGGCATCACCAGGTGAGCAAACTATAACATGTATCTTACCTGGCAGCCAAAAATAGTCCTCTTGGCAACCAAGAATTATGGTAATTAATGTTTTTAATATTCATTGAATGTTCAGATATATACTATTGAAATTCTATATGAATAAATTTTCATTTTTATTCCAGTTTTTGAACAGTATCAGAAGGCCAGGACATCATTTGTTCAAAATGTTGCTGAGTTGGCAACAAGGCCACAGAATATAGAGATTTTACAGAATGCAGGGGTCATGTCACTGTTACGGCCTCTACTGTTGGATATAGTTCCAACAATCCAGCAAACAGCTGCACTGGCTTTGGGCAGGCTTGCTAATTACAATGATGATTTAGCAGAGGCTGTTGTCAAGGGCGACATTCTACCGCAGCTTGTTTACTCACTGGCTGAACAAAATGTAAGTTACAAATCATTTCTGATGATATTTAATTCATATTTCGTCCATAAGGTCTTTGCATAATTATCTTTTGCACAAATGGCATTTATTAAAAGACAAATAATGGCTTATCATAGCATACATACTTTTTTTACTAGCGTTTCTATAAGAAAGCTGCAGCATTTGTTCTCCGTGCTGTAGCCAAACATTCACCACAGCTGGCCCAGTCAGTAGTTGACTGTGGTGCACTAGATGCCCTTGTTATTTGCCTGGAGGAATTTGATCCTGGTGTAAAGGAAGCTGCAGCATGGGCTCTGGGATATATAGCAAGACATAATGCTGGTAATTATAGCAATGACTAGTTTATTTTGTTTGTATGTGTGTTAGACACATACAGAGAGAGAGAAAGAGAACATTTGGAGTATAAATCTAGTGTTTTCACCACAGTTTCACAAAATATTTATTGTAAGCATGTTTGTATGTTTTCTGAGTATTTGAATAAAAACTGTAAACTGGGCATCCCTATGTTAATTAACCTCGTGTAATTTAAACATGAAAATAAGTACCCTTTTAATTATTCCATTCTACCAGAACTTGCCCAAGCTGTGATAGATGCTGGAGCTGTACCATTGCTTGTACTGTGTATCCAGGAGCCAGAGTTATCACTGAAGAGAATTGCTGCATCAGCCTTAAGCGACATCTGCAAGCACTCACCAGAACTGGCACAGACAGTAGTAGATGCTGGTGCTATTGCACATCTTGCACAGATGATACTTAATCCTGATGCTAAACTCAAGGTTAATATTATATTATTACACTGCCAACTGTAATAATGGCCAGGGCATTATTATTTTATATACTTAGTATAATAATATTATTAATAATTAAACTGTTAAAATACATCCATTAAAAATTAAGCTATTTTACTACGATTTAATCTGGGCAATTCCTATCCTGTTGACGTTCTTTTCTTATTGTGTAAATAAATAGTATTCCACAAAAGAAAATAATTCAAAATTTTCCAAATATCGATTCAAAGTATTTTATTATGTTATGGTTCTAATGCGTCAGTTTTTTATTTACGTTCAACAGAGACAAGTATTTTCAGCTCTCAGCCAGATTGCCAAGCATTCAGTTGATCTTGCTGAGATGGTTGTGGAAGCAGAGATATTCCCTGCCGTACTTACCTGTCTTAAGGATAGTGATGAATATGTGAAGAAGAATGTAGCAATGTTGATACGAGAGATTGCTAAACACACACCTGAGGTACATATTATTGAATTTTGTCTGTGTGTTTTACATTTCGTAATATATAATGTAAGCTTACTTAAATGTTCGAAAATGAATATTTATAAGTGAGTCAACAATTTATTGAAATGAACTAAATCGCCTGTTTTTATCAGTGGGAGCTGAAATGGGATATGTGTATTAATTAAGAAAATGCTATCGGCTTAATTAGAGTATAATATAATATTTTAAGGATGGCAGTAATATTTTGTAAATTTTTCTCAATCTATGAATATTAAGTGGTAGCCATTTCAGAATATCTTAATTAAACCCGGATTTTTTCATATGCATAAATTATTTTACCTCGCTAAATAATTTCATTCCAATTTTGTTCCAGCTGTCCCAACTTATTGTTAATGCTGGTGGCGTGGCCGCTGTAGTAGACTATATTGGAGAGACACGGGGTAATGTCCGACTGCCTGGTATCATGATGTTGGGTTATGTGGCGGCACACTCCGAAAATCTGGCCATGGCTGTTATAGTGTCTAAGGTAAGGACATCACATAGGAGATATGATACGTTGATGTGTATGAATGCAAATTAAGATATGTTGCAGAGGTGATACTGTCTATATCCCTTTCTTTGGTTAATATATTTATGGGTATTGATACCTGGTCACTTATTATTTTATTTACTCAATTATGTAGTGAGATGGAGGCCGAAATAAATTTTAATTAATTCAATATTGCACATCAGTGAATGTGTTAACTTTCCTTAAAATAAATTATAATTTACTATTGTTGTTATTATTATATATTATATAATATCCACGAATAGCCTCAGAAAACATTTAAATTCTTTGTGTTTTATTAAATACACTTTTCTCTATATCAGGGAGTAGTTCAGCTAGCCATTGCACTATCAGAAGAATCTGAAGATCACATACAAGCCGCAGCAGCATGGGCATTGGGTCAGATAGGCCGTCATACACCAGAACATGCTAAGGCTGTCGCAGTAGCTAATGTCTTACCTAAATTACTGCAAGCCTATCTTAGAGCAGATGTGTCTGAAGATCTACAAATTAAGGTATGTCTACCAAAACAATATTCTGTGCAATATATATATATATATGTTTTGAACTTATTAAAGTGCCTATAGTACACTGACTTATTTTGTTTTCTTCATCAACAGGCAAAGAAAGCACTGAAAAATATACTACAGAAGTGTATACATCTACCAGCACTGGAACCACTCTTACACGATGCCCCACCAAACATTCTCAAACACGTCGTTGGTCAGTTCAGCAAAGTTCTGCCACACGACTCAAAGGCTCGTAGATTGTTTGTAACAAGCGGAGGTCTGAAGAAGATACAAGACATCAAAACAGAACCTGGTAGTGCATTGGCTGAATATATCAACACAATTAACAACTGCTACCCAGAGGAAATTGTCAAGTAAGTTGTTTTCTTTGAAACCTAGGATGAGCTTTAGTATGTACTGAAACATATCAAACTTTTATAATAAAAAAATATTTCAGTAGCTTTCAAATTAGACAACTCATTTCTGGTTATGGAATGATTATATTACAACTATTTATTATGATTATATGTGTGTGGTGTGTGTGTGTGTGTGTGTGTGTGTTACAGTTAATCTGTATAATCAGGTAATATGTATATTACCTGAAAATTTCAGGTAATCTGTATTAATATTTCAGGTAATATACATATTACTTGATTATATGTATTAACTGTAATATATATATATATATATATATATATATATATATAATGATGCTTCCATATTAAATCCTTAATGTGTTCATACCATTATTACAGGTACTACTCACCAGGTTATTCCGAGGCTCTCCTTGAACGAGTGGAGCAGTATCAGCCACAATAAACACCATCCGATGATAATTGTATACCTGTTATATTGTTCAGTTTGTTTTTTGTTAATGGTCATAGTTAGAATTAATTTTGGTTTTTGAAAGTATTTGAAAACTTTGACTATTGGTATATAATATTTACATTGCTCATTATTTAATAACTGATATTATACATGTAGGTATCTTAGTATTGTGCCACCTATATTGACTAGGATTACTGATGAGGAAACTAGCACATTCATCACCCTTTGCCATGAATTTTATTTTCTAATTTATCTATGCTGTTCTAGAATAGGGTCATATCATTTTTTAAGACGATCTAATTTTTAACTTAATACTTATTCGGTATGTTATCAAATCTAGGAATGTATCAGGCTCAGCAGTGAACTATTATGTGAAAATTTCTTTGTTAATAAAGCTTCTATTTTACTGACGCATTCACTTTCATATATCATGTGAAATCTATAAATATTTGTGGAGGTATGCGTTTCCGCAGAATTCGCAATTTATTATTGTCATGTATTTGTTATGAGGGAACATAATTGAACATATTACCATTTTAAATTGTATTACTTTATCTGAAAATGTTTCTAAGATCATGCAGCCTATTATTTGCTTTTCAAGTGGAAAGTTGTAAACCTTTTAATTATTTATCAATAGCAGACAGTAATCCAGAGTAATTTAAATTATTCTTGCTGATTAAAAGATGAAATAATATCGAAGATATAAATTATAGAAAAATATCTTCAATTAACTGTCGGACAATGGCTTTATGACATCAACCTTAATGAAGTAGACAACTAATACGAGGATATTAACTTAATACCTTCACTTGGAGCAGAATTCAAGTATGAACATTCTTAGCGACTGATGCGTGTTATCTCGTTGGAGTTTCACAATATAAATTTCAGAATTATTTGGTTCCATGAAAATAGAAATTTCTATTGTAATATAATTATTATATTCTTCAGCAATCTAGTGTTATATAAAATCATGCAGTACAAATAATGAGAGTTGACTTAATATAAATAAAATAGTACAGTTTAAATACACGTAATGATTCATGTTATGCATTAAAGTAATATATTACGTTTAGCATTTTAGTGTTAAAATTGAGATGACATTATTGCTTTCAATTAATTTTTCTTTCCTACTAGAGGCCGAGTGTTATTATCATCTATCGATACAGTTACAGCTTTAGCATAAAAATAATTAATATATTAAACAGTTGATCATTCATTTTCTCTTCAATTGTTTGTTCTTTCACAAACACATGCATACATACACACACACATTCACACCAGAGGACCTTTTCTTCATTTCAGATATAAGAGCAACAACAACTGTAAACACCATGATATCTGGCTAACACGAAATTTGATAAATTTTGCAATGTCTCTAAACTGACAATTTACTGCTTTTCCAGGCAGACTTGTGCATTTACAGTACTACAGAAATTATAAAGGATATTTCAACATAAGCGTAACCCTGAAAACTGCAAATTCCTAGTGTTTGCATTAAAATCAGATTAAAATGTATTCGGAATTCACATTTTAGTAACAACATTAACCCATTGGTCTTGTAACTTGTTGCATAAATTATTTGTGGAGGGATGCGTAGCTGCAGAATTCTCAGGGTTATTTCTATGCAACAAGTATACTTTCCACTCCGCAAAATACTTCAATTAAAATTTTGCATTTAATAATATTCAGTCAAGATTACCATGCCCGTTGCATTCAAATATCTTGAAATGATGTTCTTCGATATATAAATGGCTGCTAGAAAAATTGTACAAAGATGTATGCCCACTAGTCGGATGATTAGTTAATGATAAAGAATGGCAATACATAAATCTTGAACCAAAATGCTAAATAATTAATGTTCTGGTCATTTAGGATACCAATGATGGTAGGAGTTTGAAGTTAACTTCTAAAAAATGTTTTTAGGCTGGAATAATTCTCCATCTCTTGTAAAAACCTTTACTAAATCTACTGAATACTCTCCCAATTTGTTTGATCGAATACTTTACAGATGTTTCACTACAGCATGTACCAGCGTTTTAAATTACCAATTTTCCATTCCACAGAACTGCAAAACTGTATATCACACTGGCACCAGCGGATAGCGTCTATACACACAGATAAACAATTGATCTTTGTGTTGTTGTTTTTTAAAGTCTTATGTGATAAGATGATGTCACTGAGAATGTACATCTATGTATATTTATGTTCATTTTCTAATACTTGTATCAAAGGGAAAAAAATACAAACTAGTTTCGTTACATTTATTACAAGGAGTTTCTTATTTTATACACAAAGGCACAAATACAATACAGTTAATGCAATAACTAGCATCACTACAATATCAGATATCATATATCCCTTTGATGTGGAAGTCCCTTCGCATCTTTCCCTTCCATCACGGATGATCAGAATATTAGAAAAATAGTTTAATACATCACCCCCTCCAAACCTAGAGAACTGTCCTTGTGAAAACCTCGAGTTACGTTAGCAGAGTATTCAAATACTTATCAAAGCAGATTTTAGCTAAGTACTAAATTCAATTCAGTTTTCGGGTCCAGTTTTCCCTAAACTTTCATACAATCAACACGTCCCAAGAAATATCATGCGATGATTTCAATACCATATACGTACTGCTCAAAATGATAAAAAAAAAATATTTTATCATACATGTTTTAATAAAAGATCAAAGAATTAATCTAACCCGTCACAGTTTGACAAGGTTGCATTAAAATGGTGCCTAAAGAAGGATGAAGACCTCAGTGAAAATAAACTACAAAACAAGCAGGAATATATTAAAACAGTAAAAATGGCATAAATTAAAAACCATTAAAACCAAGGCAGCTGTATAAATGAACCATTTAGTAATGTAAATAGTGATTACTACAAGCACATAACCCATAATAAGATATGTATAAATATCTGTACTAAATAATATATATATATATATATATATATATATATTAATATGCATATGTATATACAACTAAATAAATCATGGAATGTATATTATGTGAAAAACATGCTAGAACCTAATGGCTTTAGTCTTTGGACTTAACTAATATCTGTCCTTTTGTTTACACTAAATGTAAAGACAAATAGACGAGTTATTTGTAGACAAGCTATACAGTGTTAGTGGAGGCCAGAAATTGACGTAACAAGTAACAGTGACAATGTTCTATATATATATATATTTACAAATAATGTACATCATTGATATAATACATATCTACAGGGAGTTCGTCTTCACAACGAAATAAAAACAGCTCGCCATAAAAGGAAATCTTTTGCAACAGAATATCCTACGTTTATTTTAGGATGATAATTTTATAATCAGTTAAAATCATCACCTAATTGCGGTTCGAACTTTGAACAGTACTGCTAACGCGTCTAAATTCTGCAGTCCTATTTCTGTGCTGGTCAAAAATAAAGCTCAGAAGTTTAGTGCATAATTTGACACCGAGACACCTGAGTATTGGTTGGTGGGTTTGAATGGGTGAGGTTTTACATGACATCAAATGCGACGAACATATGCTCTCTAGTACTACAGCTCGTTACCAGCATTAGTAGTGGTATTAACAGTATATTCACACTGATCATGACAATGCCATTCACCATCATATTCTGTACAGGTCAGATTGTGTGGTACAATCCAGTCTCTCACATTAACGAACATCTGTGTAACACTAACAGGGATACACCTCTATCAATATATAGGTACAAAAATAAAATATACAATTCTGGAAGTTTTGTTTTCTGCTAACACTTCATTTCGGACAACGAACAGTTTTTAATAAGACATACACACTATTAATGTATGTATAACACAAGTTATATTATTCATTACTTGTCACAGTGAGTAGATAGTCAGAAGGACACACACACACACAAGGAAGGAGTTTGCAAATATTTATCTCACTAATATGAATTCATATTTTGAAAAAGTCTAGCTAGAGATGACAGACAGATCCAGAAGGACAAAAACATTACAACATTTGATGTTGCATCAGCAGTTTTTTAAAGATGATATCAGTTCTATTCCCTGAATAAGTCCTCGTATCTGTACTTGATGGTCACATCATGTGGTGGTCAGCATATGCAGTTTATATCTCTGTCTCAACAGAACTCTGAGATGGTGAAGTCACTGGTTTGTATGCCCGTGTAGTGGTTGGTGTAATGTGCACCGCAGTACCTGGCTGAGCCTTTATGTTGATACGGAGCTCCTCACTGCCTGAAGCATTGCTGCGATCTAGGTGTCCGGTGGAAGAATCCTGTGTCTGATAAACTTCCTGTGTCACATGCTTCCTGGTGGTCTTAGTTACAGTCTGTTGTACTGCGGAATGACCTAAATCAACCTCTTGTGGGGCGAAGCCTTGATTGTGATAGACTGGTGGATAGTGGCCAATACCTCCACCAGCAATTGCTCCAGCACCAGCACCTACACCTGTGTAAGCAGCATCAGGAGCCAAAGCCTCTGGCTGTTTCTGGACCTGATGCTTGTGGCGCTTCTCTTTGGCATCTGGATCTCTGGATCCCGACTTCTTCTTTCTGACAGGTTGAGGAATGGAGCCTTTTGTGTCACCTTCGTACATGTCATAGCCTTCACTGGAGTAATGCTGTATGGAACGGCCAACAGGGACACTGCCAGTGTCAGGAGCTGCAGCTTGATTATGAATTTCCTGATAGGTGTTGACCTCACCAACATCAGGAGAGTAGCTTGGGTTAGGTCGTCCACTGCTTAACACACTTGGACTCTGTCCTCGGCGCCTTTTAGTGTTCCTCACTGGTGTCGGCAAAACCTGGGCCTCAGAGTCAGTGCTACTGTGATCCAGACCACCAGCTGCTGTTATGGCCATGCCGCCAAGACCACCAGATCCAGAAAGCGAAGACTGTGGTAACATTCCATTCTTTCCTTGACGAGCCTGCGAAGGGTCTGGCAGGGTCTCAATGCGGTATACTTCATATTTCCCAGCAGAACTGTCCGAGTTTGTGCTACCCTGTTCGTAGCTGTGATTCTGACCAAAGCTTGTGTTGTATGCATTCCCAACTCCAGAATCATCCTCACCAAAAACTGATCCACGATTTGTTCCATAAGTGGAAGTTGATGGAGTCTTCTTCAGGATGCTCTTTCCAGGCTTAGCATCCAAGGATGGAGTAGGAGTTGTCATTGGTGTCCGTCGGGATATCACTGATATATTACTGTTATAAAAACAAAACAATATCATCAGAAATATGTTATATTATCTCTTAACTTAATATGATTAAAATATTCAGCATAGATTAAGGCCCTGTATAAAAGAGCTATGGACTGTACTAATTAAC
This sequence comes from Paralvinella palmiformis, assembly GCA_025642065.1. Lineage (NCBI taxonomy): Eukaryota > Metazoa > Annelida > Polychaeta > Terebellida > Alvinellidae > Paralvinella > Paralvinella palmiformis. The sequence continues at coordinate 28,848 of JAODUP010000961.1, read as the reverse complement.
CTCATCCCTGGCCAGGTCAGAAAGATATTATAGAGGGGATACCATAAGGGAAATGAAATCTTATAAAAATCAGCCAAGAGAATTGAGTGACCATTGAAGAAAAAACTCTGAAAAGGAGGAAAGGAAATCACAGAACACAGTGAGCCATATGCAGCTAGGGGTTCAGGGTGTAACCCTTCAGGGACAATTTGGGTTTTGTGAATTTTTAGGACAATCTGAGACTACTTGAGTGGGGATAAAACTTGTCTTTTGAAAGAGATTTTTCTCAAACCACCAGTCCGATACATGCCTAATTTCCAAAAACGTTATTTTCAGCTCTGGAAAAAACAGAAATCCGGCAAAAACTGGAAAACTCTCATCCATGACAAATATATTTGAGATTATCATCCGACTTACCCCCCCCCAAAAAAAAAACCCCAACAAATATGGCATCTATAAGGGAGACTTCGTATAAAATAATTAACTCTACAGGTAATTCAACATTAACTTAATATTAAATGGAATTACTAAATTGATGTTTATTGCATATAGCATATTTCTTAATAAAGAGATGAATGATAATGAGCCACACCCTAAGCATGCTACCTAACACCAACTGTCTTATGTTTATGACTAGCCATAAACCTTATAGAACAGCTTACACACTGTTGCATGCTGGGTAATGATGTCTAGAGGTGATACACAAAATGAGCCAAAAAAGGCTACAGCTATAAAACATGGGCCATGACAGCTCAGTTAGCACTCCATAAGTCAGAAGCGAACACACACAAACATGCACATCAACACACACAAAGCCACAGAAATGTGATAATAATCACCACATAGAAACACTTAGAAACTGACTGGACTCAACAGGAAACCTGTTACAAGTGTACTTCATGCCATAAATAGGTTCAAAGTCCATTGATATCACACAGCAAGTGGCGGAGTCCAATAAACAAAACATATATTAAAGCAGATAAGCTAAAATAATGTGCATATCAATATGCGGTACTATATGAATATGTATGAGCGTGACATAGGGCGATTGTTGTGTTTAGATGACCAGACAAAATAAATTATAAAAAATCCCATGAACATAACGGGATTCAATCCAAATATTTGGAGATCTACAGAATAGCGGGCTACCATCAGTATTGTGTTGTAGTTCCCAAGAGGGAGATACTTTGTGCATCTGTATATGTATATGTGTGTGTAAAAGTATACCAGTTTCATGCACTTGGGTACATTCAAACATTTGCGGCCAATTTTATTTAGTTTAACAACATTACTACTGCTATCATAATACAATATTGTGCATACTGAATAAAAGTATATATACACTAATTTACAAATAATGATTCAAGTATATATTAAATTGTCAAACAACGTAATATGCCTTTAGTGTTCTAAAATTCATTAAACAATTTCCGTAAATACAAATGATACCACATCATCACATACATACACAACAAGCAATATTATAAAAAAAACTCTAATTCTAAATATGTGATACATACCAACAAAGCCTAACTTAAGTAATAACAATTCTATAAACATTTATACCCTGCTGACAAAAGGAAGTTCTTACAATACCTTTTATCCAAGAAAGGTCTGCTCACATAGTATAAACATGAAAAAATATCCATAAATACAAGCCTTCAAGTTCAAACAATGACAGGTATTGAAATCATTCTTACTTTAAAGTAAAACATGGAATAAGTATTAAACTATGGAATTACAGGCAGTAAATGTATAAATTATATAACAACAATCAATAGAATCACTATGTTAACAGACTCTAGCAACAGTCTGAGTATATAGTCTGTAAAAATTATGCACACTGTATATATGTATAATATATATATATATATATATATATATATATATATATTCACTTCTGTGAACTTTATGTCTACATTTAAAATTGAGATCATGATTGAGATGCTATGACAGCATCAGTTGTGAAATATATTAATAAATACATAATTCAACGGAACAACTAACATCCCATAATGAAAATATTCTACAAAATAAAGAATAGTTCGTATTTGTCACAATTAAGTTAATGCTAAATAAGAAGTAAATAAAGAAGTTAAAAACAATTGATAATAAAGATCAAATGTAACACAAAATGTGATGTTAATACTTTTGTTAATAACTAGTTACATCAAACATCACAACTTAAATGTAAAATAATAATAAACTGTACCACAACATAAACAAACATTGTAAATATTTACATTTTGGTGTGTGTGTGTGTCTGTGAGACATATTTTTTGGTTTGATGATGAACATCCAAAGATCACCCCCCCCCCAGAATAATTTTGGAAATTTTAAATCCTATATGCCATCTGTTAATCATTTAAAATTAATTGAAATTAATTTAGAATCTAATATAGAGAATGTTCCCATTGAAGTAAATCCTTCCTATTCATCTCAATCAATATCTGATCGTAATCATTTCACTGGCTGATAGCCTGGTGTATTTGTGGTGGCGTGGGGGGGGGTATATAATTAACAGCACCATAACAGCTGAGACCCATTTAGTGTAGTAAATGACTTGATGTTACAATTACCTAACTATTATAACATTTATATTTTAATGGAGTCCAAACCTTTAGTCAGAAACTCGTTGAAAATGAAAATGGTAACAAAACAAAAATTGATTAGGCCAGAAGGTGGTTGTGTTTAGTTTAAACTAAAGGCAACCTTGTCAATACTATATACCATATACATTTACCAGATCATAGTATCTACTAGGTTCATTTATATGTAATTATCAATTTTCAAAACCTCCTATGTCTGCAATTTTAGTTCATAAATCTGCAAGCTGAACAGGCAGAATTTATTTTGGAACGAAATCTTACCAACAGGATGTAATTTTTTTATTACTTTCAATTTAGCCTAAACCATTTTTAAGCATTACAACTAATGATACTGCAGAAGTAGTGGAATCTGAAAAAAGTAGATTCTCAATCAAATTCAAGGAGAAAAATATGTAGCCAAATATTTAATTTGATCGTAAATAATTAAGAAATACGTTCACTAACTTTCAGATCATCCAGAAATTACCTGTTCTTCACATATTAAAACATGATCACCTAGGAGTTGAAATTATTCTTAACTAATCTTAATTAATGGACATCTTCCATAAACGGCGTCGTTGTGCCAAAGTCACGTTCATTAAACGACTCGGCACGGCTTCGTTGCGAGCGAAAGTCTGACATTTCAATGCGGCTACCGTGTAAGCTTGTTTGACTGCGAGCGACACCCGGATCTGTATTTAACACACTGCAACAGTATGTACAAATGTCAGTGTTAAACCAAGTACACCATATTATAATCGAGAAGTGTATATTCCATAAGTTCATTCTGAAAAGTGTATGTTCAGTAAACCAATAACGGTTTAATGATAACACAAAAGCTACGATTCGACACTGATTATATCTGCTGATGTATCACCAATAACATCACAATTAATGTAATTTCTTGATATTAAAATGAACCATTATTTCAGTTCTGCGTTAGCTGTTCACTGACATTTGTATACTTACTGTGCATATCTAACTCTTTCAGCTTAAATCACCAATGACCTATAGGCTATATACAGTGAAACACAAAACCATTCCCTGAACAAAATTTATATTCATAATCCTATCTTCACATTGCTATTTTAAACTTCAAAATTATTTAAATTTAGACACCTCTATATAAGACAGTGTGTTTGAAATTGAATATAAGCAACAAATGGAACACACTGGACTGGTATATTACGCATGATAATAATGTATTTTAATGTGTAAGTGAAACACATAAGAGCATGTTGTGTCAGTCATATCACAGAAGCATTCGCATATTATTACATAGTATTTGATAAGGAAAATTTTTTCAGGATCCTTAAACACAAAATGTTATTCTTCATTGCGTGGTGTTGGATAAATCAGTAGAATGTTAATTTTTGTTAATGTAAGGCATTTATTTATATTAAACCATGTAACAAATACTTAATATTGGCATAATTGTCTTAAGCCAGAACCGGTCTAGGAAATGAATGGGATCGCATGCCAGGTTTCTAAATTTTGTTATATTATCAACAAAGCCAAAATGAACAATATTATACAAAAGTTTATTCTTAATATCATCACTTAAATAGTGTGATAGTCCATTAAAAAACCTATTAAATCTGACCATTTATGAATCCATAACCCCACGTCATACATGCCTCCACTCCCAAATCGATGAATGTATGTTTGAGCATGTGTGTGTGATAGGGGAAATTATGATGGAATAAATTAGTATTTGTGCAATGTTAATTGATGTTGGGTGTTATAATTAATGGAGAGTTCAACAGTCAGTAGTGAGGGTTAAACATAATACATTGCAAGGTTAGTAAAGTAAGGCAGAATTAAATACCAAATACAAGACTGCACACTAAAATATAAGAAAGACCGAATACTAGATACACAACACAAGGGTGATTTCAGAACAGCTTAGAAATGTAAAAATTAGTAAATCTACAAATATATCAGTGTAGATAAAGCTTTTATGTTATCATGCAACACATACCATCACCAAAAAGATACACACAAAACATAGTTTATAAAAATTAACTAAGAATGAAACTAGACAATATAAACTTCAACCATAAATTGTTAAACTCTTCGGCTCTCTCAGACACACAAACACACAAAATGTTACAGGTAAAAAAACAGCAGTAAATCAGAATATGGAAATTAGTATACAGGTGTAAATAAAACAACAAATAAACAAACTAATAATTTAATAACTAGTTTAAAATACTGACCTTCGTGATGCTTGCAGACTTGCTATACTCTTCTCAAATCGTTCCCGTTCCTGATTTCGCAAAACGCACGTCACAATCATGGATATTATAAATATCACCCCTCCAACAGCCAATAGGACACCTCCTGCAATCTTCAGTGAATCTCCACCCGAAACTCCCGGCCAGTGAGCAATTACGATCATGACCAAACCAATGATGAAGAGTCCGAGCGAAAGCACCACCACAACTATAGTCAGAGGACGAAAGGTCGGAGGGCGTGCTCTCCGCTCCATGTGAGCCATGTATCGCACACGTTGGAGCTCTTCGTTTGTCATGGTGCTGCCGTGGCTCGGCAGTGGACCACGAGAATGATGAGATGACATGATTAATGTTTTGTTCCGTTCTCTTTGTTTTAACAAATCTCATAAACTTGCTGCTTCAGGGCAGCAACATAGCAAGGCCAACTAAAATGTCAAACCGACCCAACTTCTTTCTGGCACACTCTATCTGAAAGTAGAATGAAGTATTAATTATTAAATTCCCTGACCGTAATTTTCCATGACAGGACAGATATTGGGTCAATTCTAATTCCAGAACTAAAAATCTAAATATATTTCCAGTTGATGCAATACATAAAATTATGTTGATTTATAATTTTTTATTCAGTTGTGTGTTAACTTTATATGTTGAATATATCCATAAATGCACCTAAAATATCATCATGATTTGTCAAAAATGAATCTATTGATATAATGTGAGGAATCATCAATAAAAGATTACAAAATTCAGAAAAAAAGATTATTCAGGAAATATAAATCATATTATATAAAATGTACAACCTTAAATTTAGTATATTTCTATATACAGGCCATGGTTATTCATGAACATTTTAGGAGAGAATATTTCTTATTATACACAAGACACAGTTTACCTCTCAAGTAAGTATGGCATAACAATAAGTCCTTGTTTACATAGAATGATCATTACCTATAACAAAGATCATTATCACAGCAGCCATTCTACACAATAATCTGATGTCATCTGTATTATCAATTAAGAAAAGAACAAATTAGGTTGTGTGACTGATATCAATAAACCTGTCAAATGATGATGTAGACAGTATATCACCTGACTTACGGTGGCCTTCTTAAGTCATAATCATACCTCATTAATATGACGCATGTAGTAAATGATCCACACAAAGACATTAATGAGATTGTGTTTAGCTCATATTATGACTAATTAGTGCCAAGAAATCAAACTTAGTTGGTTTAAAACTAATTTCGTGCAATAGACTGAATGAGTCTGGCATTATCCTAAGGCGATGAGGCAAGATTAAATATCCTTCAGACATATACAGTAGTTGGGGTTTGAATCAAAGATCTGGAACCCAGTGCTCAACCACATTACCAGTTCAGCCATATAGTAAGCAAGCTATTTGTTTACACACAGCACTGGTCAAATCTGGAACAATTACGGCCAGGGGAGTGACTCCCTGATGTCTGACGAAGTCTCAAAATCATGTGTAGGATTCAGATTTGAAGTCACAGTTGTTGCCATAAAAACACATACGTTCTTTCTACAACAGATCCGAGCCAATGTATTCAAGTCTATAACAGATCTACTGTTTACAGCCTAATATCTATGCCGATATAAACATAACCTCTGATGACCCAAACAGAGAGAAGTACACTGACACTTGAAATTCATTCTCTTGGATTTGCAGCATTTTCAATAGCAGCAGAAGTCTGACGCTACACGTGGTCTATTTTACAGACCCACGTCACTTATTTTATTGCCAGAAAATCGGTCAGCTGCTCTGGTTTTCGCGAAAATGTGGCCAAGAATGCACAAATTACTCCATTTTCCCAACTTTTTCACTGGAAACCCCTAAAACTCCCCTTCCATTAGTGCCACTACCACACGGCCAGGAGTTAACATCCCACCCCCTCATCTCCTTCCAGCAACGCCACAGCAATAGCGTTGCAGTCTTTTTACAGGCCACCAAAGGTGAGCTGCTGCCTGCTTTTTGTAAGGGATCATCTACTCTATTCCCTACTGAAAAGGGCGATTTGCATCCATATATCAGCAAAACTTTCTTTGCATTACCAGGCGAAGACAAGTTCGGAAATTAATCTTTCAATCCAGAACACTGTGCACAAGGTAGGCTAAATGGGCTGAGCGACTTCCAAAGGTAATGAAGCGAAGTGAAAGATGAAACACACTTCAGATATGCCCATGCCATGATTCAAACTCAGATGGTAGTGATCAAACACACAACCAGTTAGACCAAAGAGGTGCCCCCAATTGCTCCATAGGGAGACCAACCAACAGGGTTGGTCAGATTCCACCAACCCCCGGTTTTAAGCTGGCCTGGCTTTTACTATCCAAGTGGCTGATATTGGCTAATACTGGCTGATTGAAAACTTTATTGATTGATTACAATGTTTTGGATAACAAAATACTTTTATAAATATTTATTCATAATCTCATTGAAATCTCACCAGTCAATTTCACCTTTGCCTCTCAGAAATCGATAGCATGGTACTAATTTAGCTGCTTTTAAGTTTAGATAGTCCAAGTTTATTTATCAATTTGGTCTGTGTGACATCAACGTTCGAGAAACAAAGTTTCATCGTTCTCAATACAATCAAATGTTCTCTTCTTTTGAATATTGCGAAGGGCTGGAAAATTTTCTATGTGACATTTCAGTCGTAGAACACTCTTACTAATATCACTTTGACACTTGTCATCATAAAAGTTCCATATTACATCTTTTGATTTCCCCATGTTGCAGTCAAATATGGCACTTTATAATTGGTTTTAGAATGTATTACATTTCATGATTTAAGTTCTCTTTTCTCCCAGCTTATATAACCCTTAGGCTGTATTGAAGCCACCCACGATGCTAACCATGTGTAACTATAATTTCATGTGAAAGATTAGCAGATATATTGCTGCAGTGCAATCAGAAACACCAAACACAACAAGAGATGGAGGATTAAGCAACGCCGTTGTCACTGTGTGAGTACATGTACAGCCACAGATATACACCACAAGTATGACTATCACATGGCACTTACATGTAATTGGCTACAGTGAAATTAGAAACCAAAAACAACTAGAGATGGAGTATTAAGTGAAGCCTTTGTCGCTGCATGTACATGGTCAGCCACAGATATATACCATAAGTATATATCTGTGGTCAAATATAATCAGCAATCAATCAGCCAGTAAAAGCCACCACAATACAAGTATCAGTCGGCTTTTGGCCAACCCTATCCACCAACAAGCTAAGTGTGGGTTTGCAGTGCACTGTTGCAACCACTGTCACATTGTAATGCTCAATTAAAGCACTGGGAGAATTATATTAAAAAGTTTGTGTATATGAATCAAATAAATGAGATAAATAAAATTGCCAGTAGCATGTGTTAATTGATGCTTGTGTTCATTCTATAAATGACATCTTTCCACTGAAGTAATTTACTCCATAACCGAACCAGTGGATCGCTTTACATTGATATCTGCTCACGACAGAGCTCAATCAAAGGCCTAAAAATCATGTCGGAATCACCATATAATGGTTATTCTGATCATAACAATCATAAACAGTGCTGGGAGTGCGAATACACAAATGTTTCAGACACTGCTATAAAGAGTTGTCTAAGTTTTGGAGATGTTAAAATGTTAGCATCATACATAAATGGAAGAGACAAAAATTAGCGGGTCATAACTATAACGACACTGAACATAACGAGCAGCTGGTGGAATATCATTAAGTAGCAGTGGTCATAATACACCATAGTGAGAGGTGTAAAGTGTGTGTGTTTATTTAAATATATCACAAATGACCGAGACTGTGACAAGGTCTGATTCATGTATAACATGAGAGCATGTCAGTTGTAAAACGTTATGCTTAGATTAAGTTTTATATCACACACTCTCTCTCTCTCTCTGTATCTCCATGACATTTAATGCAGAATTTAATACCTATACACAAGTTCAACCCCCTCTGTGCTGGTGCCTTGTTGATGGTGAGGAGGATTGCTGTCTCAAGGACTCTGGGAGCTTAGTACCAGCAGGGACTAAAACCCCTGCCAGGTCTAACCAAGCCTGGCCAATATCAAAGGAGGGACCAGACAAAACCCAGCACCTGGTCCTCTATGTTAAGGGTGGGGCTAACATCCCAACAGCATAAAAACAACAATTATTGTTGTAGCCTTATGTCCCATCCGGGATGAAGAGGATTAAGGCAAATACAGTTTTCACAAAATTTGAAAATATAACCAATAAACAAATTTAACTTATGTACATCATTTCATCAGTGAAATTACTTCAATAAATCCTAGAATCAGATCAATTTAAAATACCAAACCAGCGTATATATTGATGTTTCAAATAGATCTTAATATATATAACCTGAAAACATTTAGACAACAAATTTATCCTGTACTGACTACATACAGCTAGTGGCTAATATAAAAACTAATTTAAATCCAAACGATTCAATATATTAATTTGTTTGTTAGGTAGATTTGTTTGGATATAACATTCACAAATATAAAATATAGTACTAATAGTAGCCCTTCATTACACCAGCAGATATGATGCTGGTTTGGTGAAGATATTTCCTGGCATATTTGACATTCCTCTAGCATTTGTCCACACCGGCCATGAAATAAGTCATTCATTTAATTATCGACAATACAAAAACAGACACAGTCTATTATTAGTATATTACTCAATGTTTAGCTCACACTTGAGATGAATCTCAATTTAGATTTTAAAACACCGATGACAATAATCTCAGCCAACCAACCAACCAACATTGGGAAGGCAGATATACGAGGGACGATGTTATGTTTTCACCGAGCCCGTAGACTTAGCACAGGTGCATGTGTAGTACTTAGAAAACGAATTATAACTTAAGCAAACATGACTGTAAATACACAACACACCTGTAATCCATGCTAAACATTCCAGCATTTCTAACTAATTATATCAAAATCTAGTAATCTATGTTACACGATATATACACACTTTACAGAACTGTGTGACCTATGTTACTTTAGTTTATTAGTATATTATAGTTTAATATATCATACAAAATTTATCAGATCAAAACGCATTCTAAAAACATTTTAATTCAAAATCAAACATGAACACGGGTACATCCCTCATTTCCAATGTACCACTATAGATTAATAGAATCAACTTCATTATTGAATACTACACCTCGATAGGTAAATACGTTCGATTAACCAATTATCTAGATAGTACCAAAACCTAGATGTCGATTATCTCAACCATATCATAGGTTTGATACCTCCTCCGGTGTACAGTGACCCTCACGAGTTGAAGAAAAGCGATCATAACACAGTTTATAATACCTGTCTGATTCACCATACCTGTTTTTATTTCGAAGCGCGCGACTGCTTCCAGCTTAAACCTTTTCCCACTTAGCAAACTAAATGCAATCGTAGGCGCGTAATTGTTTTCTGTGAAGAGATACGTAATAAACTGGAAAGTAAAATAAAGAATTATACCTGTTTTCACCTTTACTCCGTTTCCTACACATGGCTGTTGACCCCATTTTGAAGCATGAATAACAGAAACACAGGTGTTACCTGTAATCACCAGGTGTCGCACGTTCTTCGGTGACGCGTTACCTTTGTGACAATCATAACGTCCGCTGGGACAGTTCATGTTGAAGGGGCTTCTCTTTGAGCAAGGTTGACGTGATGACAGTAATTGTTGGGTTTATTTTAAATTTCCGTTTTGAAAATACCATTAGTTTGCCGAAAATATAATTGTTCCAATTAGTTGTATTTATTAAGAATTTATGTGTCACTGGTTTTACACGCACATATGCACGCATGCACGCACACCCAACGCACATATATATACAAACATATATATACATACTTTATATATTTATATATATATTATATATACATATATATTTTTATATATATATATACACACACACACACACACACACACACACACACACACACACACACACACACACACACACACACACACACACACACGTTATTTAGATGACATATTTATTGTGTGGCCCCACGGAAAAAAGGCTTTATGGATTTTTGGATAGTTTAAATAATAACGAACCACCGATTAGGCTACATTAAATAAGCAAAAAATTGATTTCTTGGATACAACCATATTTAAGATCCAGAGAAAAATTATTAACAAAGGTCTTCTTTAAACCGACAGATACTCATCAACTCTTGCATAAGGATTCCTTTCACCCTAAACATACCTTTCAAGGAATCCTGAAGTCTCAGATCTCACGTTTGTTTAGGATTTGTTCAAAAATTACAGATTTTGATGAAGCATGGCAGATATTGTCTCATTCATTATGCAAAAGGAATTATTCAAAAGATGGCTACGCCATATTAAAGTAAAACTGTCCGTGAACTACAAAAACAACAACGTCGTATTAATCCGACTAATCCTACAAATAGTCAGTGGTGTTCAAAACCATGCGGGATTAGCAGATGTAGATCATGCGAGAAGTACAGTTACCTATAAAACACATGGAATAATAGGCAGTTTAAACTGTAGCTCATCTAACATAATATATATCTGTGAATGTTTACGTTGCTCTAAACAGTATGTAGGCGAGAGTAATGGCGTGTTAGAATGAATGGCCACAGATTTGCGATTAATTCCAAAGTGATGTCTTCTGCGTTATTCACCCATCTTCTAGAACATACACGGATAAATAAAGACTTGCCCGAACCATCTCTAGAAGATTATGATTTAGTTCCGATTGAGCATACCTACTACCGGTTCATACACTCAAGACAAGATAAATAGATTAATTCGGGAAACATTTTGGATAGATTCCCTAGGTACATTAGAACCGGGAGGTCTTAATTAGAAAAGATATGAAGATGTTATAAAACCTATACAAAATGAGGACGTTGTCCCATTTGTGGTACCATTTTCAAAAACGGCTAACATAGTAGCACAAAAACGGCTAACGTTCTCCAACAGAAAGAAGTGTTGAATGATTATGAATATAGAATTATCACAGCTTATTCTAAACACAAAAATCTAGCTGGTTCCTTGGTTTCTAGCAAAATGTAGGAAACGTTATATTTAACAATGTCTCCTGGAGCTCCTGAATAGGTTTTCTTTTAACATATCTCCAGTAAAACAACTTAAACCCAATAAAATTCTCAGCCCTAATGTGCTAGTAAAACAAGCAATATTTCCTGAAGTAGATCTCTGACAAACAACAACAACCATTTCATTACTGACAGCAGTCAGATTTCAGTACACTAATTAATTACTATTAATATGTGTTTTTGGTATCTTTACAGCTATGAAGAAGAGAAAAATTGGAAAGTTGGATTATTTTCAATTACTCCAGTTTGACATTTCAGTTGTTTTGAAGTTATAGTAACAACGCTCGTTTCTGAACAAAAGAGCTACAAGGTTAACGTTTCTAGATTCTGGTTCCCAAATTCAAACAGCTGAGGAAATTCAAGTATAAATATTGCTGGCTAGAAAATTAAAATACTTTAGACACATACTGCACCCGATAAGTTTCTTATAACCCAAACTAGTCGTGCTATTTTGGGCTGAGTGAAAATACTATTATTTCTGCTATTGTCGGAGGTATTATAATTATTATAATAGATATTATATGTACTGATATATATGCTTTATTTCCTGTTATAGCTGCGTTATATATGTACTAATATATAAAATTTGTTTTCTATTTAGGTAGTAGTCGTTTGATCATAATTCTGTAAGAATTATAAACATCACGAAAACCTGAGCCCACGCCTTTATTATATGTAACATAAAACACACACACACACACACACACACACACACACACACACACACACACACACACACACACACACACACAAAACCACACACACACACACACACACACACACACACACACACACACACACACACACACACACACACACACACACACACACACACACACACACCCCCCCCTTGAAAAAATCATTAAAAAAAATAAAAACATATAAAAATGTAGATAATGTTCTAAAGTTTAATTTGTTTGAAAAACCCCCATCGCCGTTTTTTAACCTCCTGTTTGTATTTGGAAATTACTACTAGGGAAAATAAGCCTGATTCTTGGTGATGTTAATATTTGCTTATTGAAATATGGAACTAATGATAAAACAAGGGACTATGTTGATGGTATTCTATTCGAGGTTTTTTGCCAGTTATTCACAAGCCAACCAGAGTGACCCACACGTGGGCTACCCTGATTGATCATATCTATTCTAATCTGACCTGCAAAGACACATTATCAGGAATTATCTTAACTGATGTGGCGGATCACTTCGGTACATTCTATATTGTAAATGATTCAAACAGAAATACCGATAAACCTACATTCATTCTAAACGGAAATTTACTAAAACCAACATGACAAAATTTAAACAATTGCTATGTGATAGGGATTTTTCTGAAATAATAAATTATGATTGTCCTAACTCCGCTTATGATAAATTCATGTCAATCTATAAAACTATATTCAACGAAACATTTCCTTTGCTTAAAAACGATTCAATAAGAAATACATGAAACGTGACCCATGGGTCTCAACCGGATTATTGGCATCTGCCAGACATAAGGAAAGTTATTTAAAAAGAAACTTAGTAAACCAACTGACGAAAACATTAAATGCTATAAAAATTACTTGAATTTATTCAATAAAGCCAAGCGCGAGCTAAAAAGTATTACTCCCATCTCCTAGAATTAAATAAAAACAATATGAAAAACACGTGGTCAGTACTAAAAAAGCAATGGTAAACAAAACGACAAATCTAACGGGCCCCAGACTTTCAAAATAGACAACAAATATATTTCAGGTGAAACTGAAATAACAAATAGTTTAATAAGTATTTTTAAAAAATTTGGGGAAAACCACCTCTGAAAATGTCCCTAAAACGTACAAAAAAGTTAATACTATTTGAAAACACCTCAAATAAACAGTATATTTTTGGAAACTATAGAACCAGATCAAGTCCTCGAAATCACAAACAAATTAAAACCTAAGCTTAGTACAGGTCATGATGAAATATCCTCCAAACTACTCCAGGAATCTATTGAATACATTAAATATCCATTGACAACATTATAAATAGATCAATAATTACCGGTATTGTTCCCAATCAACTGAAAATAGCTAAGGTAATTCCAATACACAAATCAGCTAATCCCACTGAATTAAAAAACTATAGACCCATCAGCCTTCTCCCAGCTTTTTCGAAAATATTTGAAAGGATAATGTATAACAAGGTAATGAGCTTCCTCAATAGTAATAATATTCTTTACAAACATCAGTATGGTTTTCGTGAAAACACTCAACAATTCACCCAATTATACATTTATTAAATCAATGTGCAATAGCTAATAATTCGACTCCCAAGCAAGTTACCTTATCTATTTTCTGCGACCTCTCAAAAGCATTTGATGTTATAAAGACAGACACATTATTAAATAAATTAAAATTTCTACGGTATTAGGGGAGTCGCCAACAAATGGTTTGCCAGTTATCTTGTGAATAGGAAACAATATGTTCAAATCGGTAAAACGAAGTCAGATATTGAATTCATGAACTGTGGGGTACCACAAAGGGTCTATCCTAGGTCCTTTGCTATCCTAATATATGTTAATGATATATCAAAATCCACAAATGCACATATATTATCTTTTGCAGACGACACTTCTTTAATCATTAGTGATACTGATATTTCCACCTTATATCAAAGGGCAAATGTGAAATGAATAACTTATTTGAATGGTTTTGTGCAAATGGTCTCTCGCTAAATAAAAACAAAACAAAATATATGGTTTTCAAAGGTGGTACAAAAATTTGGATTTTAACATCTTGGACATTTCAGTTGGGGGTACTCATTTAGAGCAAATTGGTTCTCAATTCCAAAAGAAAACCACCAAATTTCTTGGTGTCTTTCTGGACGAGACTCTTTCATGGAAATATCATTTGATTTACGTGAAAAATAAGATTTCTCGGGCCTTATATGGCATAAAACAAGTAAAAAAATTCCTACCAAAAAACAGTCTGAAAACTTTATACCTGGCTCTCATACAACCATATATCTCATATGGTTTACTAATTTGGGGGAACGCCAATTCATCAATCCTTCAGAAAACTGTGTCTTTGCAGAAAAGAGCTATTCGTATTATTAATAATGCGGGGTTTTAACAATCATACCGATCCCTTATTCAAAAATTGTGAAATCTTAAAATTAAGTGACATGTATCAATACCACGTATGTTTGTTCATGGACGACTTTATTAACAAGAACTTCCTATATCCTTCGATGGCCTATTCCGTCTAAATTCTGAGGTACAGGAAAATCGCGTGACAAGGCAATCTAGTCATATGCATGTACCTCGATGTAACTCTGCACTATCCAGTAAGTTGCCGTTAGTCAATTTTCCCATTATATGGAACAATTGGAATAGTATCCTTTCCACTTTAATTCAAATAAAAACTAAGAAAACCCTGAAAAGTTACATCTTAGCTAATTTCTCACATCTGTAAAATGCAACAACCCTTATTGTTGTCAATGCACACATGTCTAGGTAATGATATGATTCCTTGGTACCTGGTCCACATACTTCCAATACACACACGACCAGACTTGCAAATACACAAACGGCGTTTTATTGAGCTGACTATTATTAGCTATAATTGTTCGGGGCCAATGGGAAGACAGTTTCGGCTACATTGGTCCCCCAATTTCTTTATATGTAATATACTTGTACAATTGCATTATGTATACGTTATTTGATATTGAAATTGGAAATAAATACTACTACTACTACTACTACCCGTGTTCGAATCTTGGCGTGGGCATATCTGAAGGTTGTTTTATCTCTGACTTCACTTCATTACTTTTGGAGGTCGCTCGGCCCATTTGGTCTACCAGGTGCGTAAAACTGGACAAAATAGCAATCGTCTTCATCATCGTCTGTAGCAAAGTGCGGAAACATATTTGGCTGACGCACGATTTGACTGGTTTGCTGTTTACCGTTTGGGAAATCCACCAAGAAATATGTAGTCGCCTACTGGCAAACGGACGACACATATGACGGTATAGTAGATTATGAATTGTCAAAATATGAGCTGGCTTGTGGTTTCGTGCTTGGAGATTTATTAATTATGTTCTTTAGTCATCAGTTAGTTATTTAGATATCAGTTATTTATTTAAACATCAGTTAGTTATTTAATTATTTAGACATCAATTAGTTTTTTAGACCTCAATTAGAGATTAGTTAGTTATTTAGTTATTAGTTAGTTATTTAGTTTTTTTAGCCATCAGTTAGCTATTTAGACATCAGTTACTTATTTAATTACTTAGACATCATTTATTTTTTAGACATTAATTAGTTATTTAGATAACAATTAGTTATTTAGTTATTTAGCCATCAGTTAGTTATTTAGACATCAGTTAGTTATTTAATTATTTAGACATCAATTAGTTTTTTAGACCTCAATTAGTTTTTTAGAGATTAGTCAGTTAGTTATTTAGCCATCAGTTAGTTATTTAATTATTTAGACATCATTTAGTTTTTTAGACATTAATTGTTTTTTAGACATCAATTAGTTTTTTAAACATTAGTTAGTTATTTAGCCATCACTTAGTTATTTAATTATTTAGACATCATTTAGTTTTTTAGACATTAATTGTTTTTTTAGACATCAATTAGTTTTTTAAACATTAATTAGTTATTTAGACATCAGTTAGTTATTTAATTATTTAGACATCAATTAGTTTTTTAGACCTCAATTAGAGATTAGATATCAGTTAGGTATTTAGTTATTTAGACATCACATGTACAATATCATGTAAATATTTTGTAAATGAGAATGTTTATGATGTCGTGAACTAAAACAAACATAATCACATTGAAAACAACTATTGTTTTTTATTCCATTGTATTTGTTTGTTATTAAATGGTGATGAACTGCTGAAAATATCAAGCTATTTCATTGAATATTAAGAGAGTTATTAAACGTTTTGCGAAATTTGATTTTGAGGTCACAGACCTTCCCATACACGTAAAATAGAAGCCATAAATGTACCATTCTTGAATAAATAAAAAGTCTTCAACTTCCTTAATATTTGAGCTACAATCATGAAACATTGGAAAGTTTATTTCTTATTCTTCAATGATTATTACAAATAAGTGATTTATCTCTATTTATTTATTTTGTCGCATACTACATGTCTCGAAGGCTCACGCACGCACGCACGCCCCCCCCCCCCTCACACGCATAAAATTTACATCACGACATATACATCGTTCCAGTTTTTAATATTTGTTGACTGTATTCGTATGTTGATTTTATTAAATTAAAAAAATTAATCGACAACAAGTTCAGTTCCATATAATATATTATTTATATACATTCCATAATTAAATTAGAATCTTGAAGTAAAATAGAATCACTCTTCTGGGAATTAAAGATAACCATGAGATTAAAATATTAGAAACAAAAATAGCTTAAGCAATGGGACATCCAGCACTTTTGAACTATAACTGTACAAATGATATATATATATATATATATATATATATATATATATATATATATATATATATATAGAGAGAGAGAGAGAGAGAGAGAGAGAGAGAGAGAGAGAGAGAGAGAGAGAAAAGGGGGGAATATCCAATTAATATGAATAAATATCATGAAATTAAAAAATACGATGTAAAGCGTGCGAAACACGATGATATACAAATAAAATGTGAACAAAACACAAATAAGCTCAACTCTCTGCTGGCTAAACCTGTATTTTATAGATCTAAAACCTGCATTTTGGCAGCAAAACTTGTATTTGCGGTGCGTTAAATGTGTATTTTCAGATAGAAACCTGTATTTGTAATGTGTGACCTATATACAATGTATGACCTGTATGTCAGTGGCTGGTTTGATGGTTGGAAGATTAATCCAGTTTAAACTGCATATTATAAATAGAACAACCAAACTAGATTTGAAAATTATTAACTTCACTTTATTAATTATATAAACAAATATCCACCATTTGTGGAACAAAACTAGTAAAATAATAATATTCAATGAAATTTATAAAATACTAATACTTAAGTACATATTGGTAATACTCTGACTAGTTCATATCTTCTAATAAACAATAGGACAATATCAGAACTTTGCTATCCGATGGTGTCGGAGATTACGCGTGAATTATAATGGCTTTCGTTGCCACAATGAAGGTCAGCTTGAATAAAAACGTTCCTATTGCTGCTATATAGCATTGCAAATCAATAGTCTGCCTGATATTAAAATTAATACTTTAATTATAGCGTATAATCAGATAATAGTAATCTGATAAATCATGCAACAATTTTCATGAACAAATTGCGGTTGCGCATGTGCAACAAAGGATACTGCGAAAATGGGTCAATTGTCCTCAAAGGTCGTATCGAGACAATGACATCACGGTAATTAATGACATCACAAAAGATCTGGCTCCAAAAGATACATTCTGTCCATATGACCCAGTTGCGTCTAATACCCATATGCGCATTTTAGTTGCGATATAGAGCTGAAGTGAATCAGTTTGATGATATATTAAGTTTACCATGTTTACATATATCAAATATTTATATAAATCCGTAGAATCGCCAAAATACATTTTTCCGTAAACTGGCATCCCTATATATATATATATATATATATATATATATATATATATATATATATATATATATATATATATATATATATATAGTATATATTAGATCTGAAGCCATAACATTAACTGTGCATGCAAAAACACCAAGTCCGGTCCAGAACAATGCATGGAAGAAAATATTGAAGTCACTCACAGTCCTCCTCCCAATGGGTTTCCATCCCCGAAAATGATTACGTTGTGCAGATTATATTTTAAATATTGCACAAAGAACGAAGATATCATTACACGACGTATCTAATCAGTCCCCTGAAGAAACGTCCAGAGTTTGAATTCACGGTTCGAGATTCTCTGTGCCTGTGCCTTATTATACACAGCTAAAACACACACACACACACACACACACACACACACACACACACACACACACACATCACACACACACACATATATATATATATATATATATATATATATATATATATATATATATATATATATATATATATATATTATATTTACTGTCTATAATTCTATTCGACGGGTCATTATATATCCGAGTAACGTACTCGTAATAGTGCAGTAAGTTAAAGGTCACCCAAATTCCATCTTTTGTTAAATCATCCTTCTATGAGATCGTTTTTATTTATCATAATTACAGCTGGAACATTGGCTAGAGGACTCCGAAAACAAATCTGGGTTGGGGGTGTCTTGGCTCAATAAGCCGTCCGTCCATGTTTGTTCCTCGTAGGCAAAATACGCCTTTTCGTTAATTGAAGGACCAACAGCTAGTGAAATTTAAATAATCATAGGACATATGTTTCAATTTGCATCTTGGCCATATTTGAAATACGTTTGGCGCTCATTTGTATCAACAAACTCCAGATATTAAGCTGCGGACAGAATTTCCCCCCAATTTTGTGAATAATTAGGTTACACACATATTGGAAAATTGTTGAATGTATAGCTATTATAATCTGGAGGTGTCATTCGCAGTATCGGAGATCTGCCTTAAATCCGCTGTTCTCGACCATGGGTCCAATAGATCAAGTGGATAGGCGCTTTAATTTAGATCCCACCACACCTAACTGCGTATACTTAGGGACGCTAAACTAGACGTGGACGAACGTTTACTTAATGATGAATGGAAACGTATGAGGATTAGCTGTTAGGTTTGAGTAAATCATAGAATTTACTCAGGATTGAGGAGATACTGCGTTCTAGTCCAGCAATAATCCATTGTCCAGTATTGGCACTTTGTTTTAGTTTAGCCATTTCGCTACTTCCATATGTAGGTAGTATACGCAACACATATTTGTCACGCGTTCAACAAACTGTTATGTTGGTTAACGCGCAGATAGTCTATAAAAGGCCTAACGTTTTATCCTGATTAGATAACAACTTGCGACACCGGACTTGTCGGACATTTGTCCGTACGGTTTATATAGGTAGGATGTGTTTATTTGAACCAAGAACGGTATGTTAACTTACCATTGAACCACGCAGAGGTGTTGTTTACTGGGAGCTGTGGTGTCAAAATGTATTTTGTATGTGCTTTCGCTTTCTGTACGTAGCCTACATATAACGGCTTCCCTGTGTGCGTGACGCATTTGCCAAGTAGAAATAGCGGAGGAAAATAGGGATATATATATATATATATATATGTGTGTGTGTGTGTGTGCGTGTATGTGTGTGTGTGTGTGTTTTGATGTGTGGAAGTGTAGCTTTTTCTATATTTAGGTTCATGCATATTGATTTATTTATGTGTAAATTTGTGGAGCTATGGGTTTTACGGGATGCTTAGGTATTCTGTGTTAGTGCCACCATATATACGTACACTAAAACACATGCATGCACACGCACACATATAACACACACACACACCAATGTTAAACTGATTTCAACCCCATGATTTGCATACATGTTCTGTTAGTACATGACTGATGTTTTAAGGCCCCAAAGATGAAACAACCTTCAAATATGTCCACGCCGGGATTCGAACACGGGTGGTAGTGATCTGTGGTCTAAAAGGCTACCGCTAGACCACGGAGGGGCCCCTTGATATAATAAGTAGGGTTATTAGTTCTACGGACAAAGCTAGTAATTTACAGGTTATTTTTTCCTTCTCGGGCGACGTTGCATCGGTTGGTAGGTCTTGTTTTGTGAGTCTTCGCGACCTCAGAAAAATCAGGCGTCATCCCACCAAAAACATAGCAGTCACAGTCGCAAATGCTTTAGTCAGCAGCAAGCTCGACTATTGCAATTCTCTTTTTCGTTCCTTATCATGTTGCGATCTTAAAAAAAACTAAGATGAACGTTTGACTATGCGGGCCAAGGAATGTTAGACAGATCAAAATTCTGCCATATTACGCCTGTTCTTAAATCTCTACATTGGCTGCCCGTCAAGCATCGAACACTTATCAAAACAGCATCTATTATTTACAGATTTCTACACACTGGTGTCTCCGCATACGTCAGTCCTCATTTGACACGCTAATCTGCCAAGTCAACACAAGGCGCAGCAGCCCTGACAACCTGTAACTTTATGTTCCTGTCTACAGACCTAGAGTAAATTAGTCAAAAAATACGATTTCACAACTGTCTCAGATACGATGGTCCTTTATTGTGGAATTCTCTACCTCACGAAATTCATTCTCCCACAATAGTATCATGTCTCAGACAAAGGCTAAAGACAAACAAACAAAATATATAATGTTGAATAAATAGGATACTGAACATATAGTGCGTGTTAATAATTTAGTGGTTCGTTAAGACGTCGTTGTATTTTGTATTCAAATTTCAGATATTTTTAACGTTTCGATTTTATGTGTAGATACACATGCAATAGGGAAACTTGGAATAATAAAATATTACATAACAATAAACCACCATTTCCCTTTGTATCAATTTAACCTTATCCATCCACATTACAAGATCTCAAAGATACGACAATATTAGTGAACGAGACTCTCAATACGTCATGTTCATTCACCGCTAAGCCTGTCTCTACCATAACTTGGATTTATAACGTGTCAGAAAAACCAGATCCTACAATTATCACTGTTGAATCGACTGACAGAAGTGATGGGCCTTATACGATTACATCGAGCACAATATCTGACATAAACCGGAAGAAGACTACCAGTGGATATTACATTTGTAAAGCTGAAAATATAGTTGGAGAAATGATGACACGAACAATGACATTGAATATACAATGTAAATAACTTTATATCTATTTATCTATCTATCTATCTATCTATCTATCTATCTATCTATCTATCTATTTATCTATCTATCTATCTATCTATCTATATATCTATCTATCTATCTATCTATCTATCTATCTATCCATCCATCTATCTATCTATCTATCTATCTATCTATCTATCCATCCATCCATCCATCCATCCATCCATCCATCCATCCATCCATCCATCGATCCATCGATCCATCGATCCATCCATCGATCCATCCATCGATCCAGCGATCCATCGATCCATCGATCCATCGATCCATCCATCCATCCATCCATTGATCCATCGATCCATCCATCCATCCATCCATCTATCGATCCATCCATCGATCCATCCATCCATCCATCCATCTATCGATCCATCGATCCATAGATCCATCGATCCATCCATCCATCGATCCATCGATCCATCGATCCATCCATCGATCCATCCATCGATCCATCGATCCATCCATCCATCGATCCATCGATCCATCCATCCATCCATCGATCCATCCATCCATCCATCCATCCATCATAACAGACTGGCCTTTGGTTATGTCATTTGTTGGACCTGGTGAAACATCAGATAAAGAGGAGATAATTGAGGAATCAAAGTTTGTCAACCGAACATGTTATTCAGATTGTAATCCTGGTTGTAATTATACGTGGACCAATAACACTGACAACAATAATATAGCATACTCGGATATATTAGCTCTGTCAAAACCTGATCGATATGATGCTGGTAGTTATACATTATTATTATTATTATTATTATTATTATTATTATCATTATCATCATCAGCAGCAGCAGCAGCAGCATCAGCATTATCAACATTATCAACTTACTTTTTCTTCTTCTGATTTTCGATAATAAAAGTCCATTTCATGTTCTTTATTATCGTAAAGAGATAGTTTGAATTAAATGGTTTTCCTGTTTCCAGATAGTCCTTCCCTATCACTCACTCTGTCCAATATTTCTGACATCATCGAGAAGGATAATGCGACATTAAGCTGTGATGTTGACACAACCGTGGAAACAATGACAAACGCTGATAACAAGGCATCGTATAACTTTGTCAACAATCATTGTCTTGATACGGGAGAATATATGTTTACAGCCAAAAATAACATCCCCGATGAGTACCATATAATAATCAAGACGGCATATATTGATGTTAACTGTATGTCACTACGGACATTTCTCATATATTTTATCGGGTGTTTTAAATGAAAACTGACTCATCGACCATAACATTAATATCTTCTCGCTGGTTATATATTCAAATGTAGGTGCTCCTCGACAAATCCATCAGAATCCCTACAGCGGTTTGATTAGTGTACCTATAGGTGATAACTATACACTAGAGGTTGGAATACTTGCTAATCCTTCTCCAATAATGTCAGCAGATAACTGGTCGTTTACAGATGACAATGGAACACGATATGATGTACTACCAGATAACGTTAATACATCAGTACATCCTGGTACAGGACGACTTACTATTATAGCCACATTAACATTATATAACACTCAAAATAATAACTACGGCAATTATAGACTAAAGACAAGAAATGATTTAGGAGATATGTCACCTGTTTTGTTGACAGTTGTATCCAGAAGTAAGTAGATAATAATACGTTATGTCGTATATTCTCTGAATACTCATTTTTAACTACTATGTAATTATTGTCTGATTTTCATGACATTAAAGATATGGCTTTATGTTAAAGTGTGTTGTTCACACACACACACACACACACACACACACACACACACACACACCAGAGAGAGAGAGAGAGAGAGACAGACAGAAACACACACACACAGAGTTTATGAGGTATTTGACCCTCCAGCAAATATCACAAGATATATTATACTGCGGCTGAGAAAGTTCCGCTTTCTATTGCGTGGAGACTATATTTCCGGTCCCCGCATTCAAGAAAAAAGTTGATCTAGAGCTGTATAATCCATGTACTATTTGCGTCTTTGGAGGCACGCCGTTTAAGTGTTTGGTTTGGTTATCCAGCATTTAAATGACTGTAGCAGGCACAATACGCTCTTAAAGCATTATAAGTACTCCTGACTCAGGAATAGAAACACTGCATCGCATCTCGAGCGGTGGCATTGGACACGGCTCGCGCGGTTGGTGTGTTTTATTTAACAAGTTTACTTGTATATAAAATTCACCTTGGTTGTATGTGGGGAATAGAATTATCTTTCCTAGGTCCAGTTATGTCCAGTTTGTACTATGACATTCAAGATTAGCTCTAATCTGCTTGTCATAAATAACATTTAAGAACTACAATAGTTAGAATAGCATAAATTAGTTCAGGTTTGAAAATAATTCAAACAGTACGGAAGCTATGACGCGCTAATACGGTCTGCTTCAGCGCAGATGTCAGTCTTTTAATAGCAATTAAGCTAAATAGTTTTAATAGTAGTCGCTTCGTGACGCCTGCCCGTTGTAAAAACTGATCTTTGAAGACGGTAACAATTGGGTTATATAGTTTATATAGTATTGCTTTGAAGAAAGATACAGCAATTGAAAAATAGCTATAAATAGGGCTGCTTAGATAATTAATCTAAACATTCTCACTACTGCCGTGATCTGACTTGGGTGTTTTACACCCAAACTCCACGGCTGTAGGTGATTCGTATTTTGATTTTGCTTGGCGGCTTAGGGACTGGTGAAACATTACACATGTCTCAGCAAGAAAAGTCGCCACTCTGGATTCAGTCCCCTGAAGAAACGTCCAGAGTTTGAATTCACGGTTCGAGATTCTCTGTTCCTGTGCCTTATTATACACAGCTAAAACACACACACACACACACACACACACAAAAACACACACACACACACACACACACATTATTTTACAACAACATATGATTAACTTCGACATTGGTATTCTATGAAACACAATATAAAGAACGTCTGGGCATGTCTTAGAAGTGATGAATTTTTTAATCGATTCATAACCTAAATAAATAACAATATTATATCAATGAAATATATAATTCAGGTTTTTGTTTTGCTAATTCATAGAGTATTCTAACAATAAAGCTGGGACAAATAAAAAACTGGCAAATCTACTCTCACAGACATAGAGCGTTAATTTAGAATTAGCTTTTTGTTTTAATAAACATTTTATCGGGCCTTAAACATCGTATTTATATAATATAATAATAGTTTCCTTATAGGTCCTCCATCACCACCATCAGCAACACGACTATTGGATATAAAAGCTGTTAGTATTACAATAAATTGGACAGCTGGCTTTAATGGTGGATTAGAACAATGGTTTATTGTACTATACCAAGCTGAAAGATTTGATATACAACACGAAGATGAGGTAAATTCTCGTCCTGACATTAGCCTAGGAGATGTGGTCATTCACAAGCTAAAAAACAAGACGATCTTACCAAATACAGAATACCTCATCCAAATAAAGGCTACAAATGACTTTAAAGACGATGCCGTTGTGTATGGAGGATCAGTTACCTTTAGAACATTAGGTGTGTGATCAAAGAAACCTGTGTCAAAATTTGTGTTATTTCTTATAGGAAATATTTGAAAATAATTTTAATATTTGAGTGAGTTAATGATTGAGTGAACGAGTGAGTGGGTGAGTGAGTGAGTGACACATTTATTCAATCAATCAATCAATCAATCAATTGTTCAATCACTTAGTAATTCTCTCTTGTGCTGCAATCACACTACAATCTAAATTTTATTTAACATTTCAGTAAAAGCTGTGTTTATCGATGATCCAGAAATCACTCTACTTGATAACACAGCTGAGATTCACTTTCTTATATCTGGTCCTCTAACTCACATCATAGAACAGAACTGTGTTAAGGATACTAATATATATGATGAAGCTAACATCACAGTCCCGAATGATAATAAACATATATGGCCTCTACGGCAGTGTGTAATATTTGACTTTACTGTTGAGGTTATATTAGCTGATGCTGAAGCCAGATAATTTAAGTTTTCTTTCTGGATCTACGATGGAGATGATTTATTGTATGCTGAGTTTAAGGTTTTTTGTTTATCTGTTTCTTTATAAATCCCCCCTCTATCTATCTCTCTCTCTCGCTCTCTCTCTCTTTCTCTCTCTCTCTCTCTCTCTTTTTTTATATATATATATATATATATATATATATATACAGTATTGGAAAAAAGAGCTGGCTCGGGTGCCCGGGGCCAACACTTCTTGACCCGGGTGTGCATCTGTCTATAATTGCCGGTCCGGTGGTCCTGCTGATATTCAACAAATAAAACGGTTAAAATAAAACGAAACAATAATTTATTCAATGAACAAACCCAGAATTTTATTTGTTATTTTCAACATGGTTTTTTCTCCCTTCAAATGAAGGCGGAAGTGAACTTGAGTCTCAGCATGCGTCCGCGGAAGTCGTTGTTTATATGTTTTATACATACTCTTGTTGACATCTGAAGCATTGGTACGACGGTGGTGATTGGCCAACTATCAATAGAATCTCCTCTTTCAGCCAACCAGCAATCTTTTTACAGACATGGCTCTGATAGTTATCCGGGAAAGTTCAATCTCACACTCTTGCACATCGTTATTTGGAGATTGAATCTCACGAAAAAGAAGATATTTTATTTTATGCTGAAATAAAGTTGGATGTTTAATAACTAAAACAATAGTTGCTTTGTATTTCACATGGTAAAATAAGCTTAAGGCTATTTCATTTTTTTCTTGACCTCGCCATACCTACATTTGTAAACCCATTTCCATTGACAATTATTCACCCCGCCATGCATAAATGATCAACTATTATGCCCCAGTACTAGTATTGTTAGCCTATACATTGCCCCCAAATGTTTTTGTGCATGTCCAGCTTGTTTTGTGGTTTCTGGGCTGACAACTTTTCATCAGGGCTGACAACCTTTAGGACTTGCCAGCCCTGATATCTGATTATTGTTTAGGTGGTCAGTGAGTGAGTAGATGGTAAATGAGCGAGTATAGCGAATGAACGTTACTGGGATATACAGTTCACTTACTCACTCATTTACCATCTACTCACTCACTGACCGTCTAATTTTAAGCCCTCAGTGTTGCCGTCATCATTGGGATTACTGTAGCCACGGTTCTGACAGTTGTTGGGTGTGCAGTGTTTGTGATATTGTGGCGCAAAGGAATATTCCCAAAAGGTAGAATTTAGTTTTATATCGAACCATTATTCCACGTCTACATTCTGTCGAAAGCTAAACAAGCCATTATCATACTATATCATACAAATCATTCTAGAGACAATAATATCATGGGGCTTGCTCTTAAACAATATAATAATAATAATAATAATATTAATGTATACTTAATAAAGCACCCTTACTAGCAGGAGCGGATTCAAGGGCGCTGTACAAATAATATGTAATATAATAATACCCCAAATAATATGTCTGTAAAAACCCTGTAATGATTTAAATGATAATAATTATTTATCGGTGAAATCCCCAATACTCGTCACTTGCCTTGATGCTAAGGCTAAGCCAGATGTTTATCCAGAGGTTAATGAAAGTCGTTGGAATTGGGATAGCGAATTTCGGTTTATTTGAAAGGTTTGTCAGCTAAACTAAAAAAAAGTGGTATTGATGTTTTGAGGCATACCCAATGATTAGCAATATTAAATAACAGATTAAATGTTTGAGGGATGACACTGGTGGATAATTCCAGAGTTGGTACGACGAAACAAAGCAGCTGACTTCATATATAAGTACACAGGGTTCCAAGGGTTCAGTGTAATAGGTCTAATGTACTTGCTGACACACTTGTTCTTTTTTTACAAGAGATCAATTAGCATTCCTTTTATTGACATCTCACCGCAACAGACGTAGAACCGTTTCTCTGCAGACAACTGCTGGCCAGTGAGTAGTTTGCTGAATCTAATACCATCTTTAATGGTCAAACTAGGGCTACCTCTCAAGAGCAATTTGAATCATGGCATGACGATATGCCAACTCCGAGGTCATTAGATAACGAGGTATTCAAATGGTTTAATATGTGGTCCAGGCAGTCAGACAGGGTGGATTTACCTGATACTTTGCTGAAATCCTTAGTAACTGAATATGCAAATTCCTTTCCGAACATTTTAATTTCACTTGTATTAGTATGTACTGTGTCTGTCACAACTGCAGAAGCAGAGCGTGGTTTCTATGTGTTGGGGCTAATCAAAGGCTAGTTGAAGAGTCATATTGCTGACACAAGGTTTTCTGTCTTAATATTAATCGAAATACATTACAGTAAACACATCGATCTCAAAACATTTACAGATAGGTTCATTAAAGAACAGCCTAGATGTTTGTTCAGGGCAGCCTGTTCGACTAACTGATCTAGATTTACGCGAGGTAATAAATATTTTAAACATCAGTGTTTCTTTCTCATAAATATGCACCTTGAAATAAATGGTACAGTATTGATCTAATTTTGAATAAATGCCATTTATATTGAAGCATAAAACGCCTATGCGAATGATAGATACATATTTGTCTTTCCCATCGAAATGTTACACTTTATTGTATCTTCTGATGTAATTTTTTATTATACTTTTCAGCTGGAAAACAGGACCAAGATGAACTCGGGTACAATTTTATTACTTTCAACACATGAACATTTCGGAATGAAAAAGGTGAGTAAGTTATAAACAATCCGTGATATTTCCAGACAGTCAACAGATTTGTCCACCAGACAATATGAGGATATCAATCCGGATTTAGTTCTAGATAATGATCCGGCTAAGCCTGCAAAGGAGCAACGGTATCTGAAAGATGATAAACGAGATACTTAAATATCCCACTGATAATATTATGTAGGACTGAATATATCGTGATATGACGTAGTCTCTTGATTGCCTGGAACACTGAGGTCAAGTAAAGCGTGTCTTTTTGTCGTCCTAAAACCCTGGATCAAAACACATACATTGATAACTTGCTTAAGTCACCATAGTAGATAAAGGTTATCATACACGTATGGGTAAGTAAAGTGTATTAACTACATTAAATTTCGCTAGCAGCTTTATTTTGAATTATTTAAATGGTTTTCTTACTTTCAGCAAGCATCCGGTTACTAACTTATTAAAAATAATATGATATGCA
>JAODUP010000960.1:127500-142067 GCA_025642065.1 Paralvinella palmiformis | reverse complement strand
AGACAGCGGCCAAAGACAATAACAGATAGAATGCCGATGAAACAGAGGCCGGAGTCGAACCCACGATTTAGGAGTTCGCAGCTAACAGCACTACCAGCAGCACCACGGAGAGGGTGCAATGTATATACCACGAACTAGACAACAATCAAAGATTATCTGGCGTATCGTTATCCAGACTGGGATCGAGAAGCTCGTGACAACATCTGGATAGGAGGATCCAGGACAGAGGATTCTGATGAGCTGTTGTTGAGCGGCGATAGGCTGATAGTGATGATGATGATGATGAAGAGGATGGCAATGATGACCTCAATGACGATGATGATAATATTAATGCTGATGATGATGATGATGAAGACGACGATGTTGATGAAGATGATGATGTTGACAGTTAGAAAAGTTTATCACTTTAGTATTGGGAACGTAATGCGAATAATGCGAATATCAATATTTGATCAAGAGGGTTGATAACCTCTTCTTAGACGGCGTGCGTTGTGACAGAAACATCCCCTGTCTATAGGTTTCCTCCGTGGAGTCACGATAAACAACAATTACGTAACACCTTCATCGTCTCTCGCCTATAATATATCTGGCCGCGGTTGGTTTTGGTTTTGTTGTTCGGGGAGAATCCCCAGGCTGTCGCTTAATCAGCACAGCCTCTATGTTGGAGTGGTTGAGAAGCTCCTCCCCCACCACTCACAGGGGAGCAGTACGGAAAGATGGAGCCGAAATACCCTGAGGGTGGTCACTGCCAGAGTGTTTTACGTCCTCAGGGGTTTTTAACGTCCCCCTTTATTTTAAATAATTCAGTGGAGACGGCAGCGCCATTTAACGTGGTCAGCCACCCACGATGTAGTGAGCCGAGAAATTAATTCCTGGAAAAGTTTCGACCTCTTACGGGGTTCGAACCTGCGACCGTTGGCACCAAGTGCCGAGTGTTTAACCGCTAGGCCACCGGAGCTCACAAGAAAGCCGACAGCCAGCGCCATCTGGTAGAATTTGCAAATGAGGCAAAACTTCACACCTCATACTTTTACGTCCATTCGACTCGGATCTACATTTTTCATTCCGAAAGAAAATAGATATCACCCTTTCTCATCTTATTAATAGTACAACCGCTAACAATATGTCTGGTTGATTAAATATCAGCAATAGACAATTTTCGCGCCGATTGCGCCATCTAGCGAACGTCCGTTTATGGGTGGCGTTTCACCGGGCTCGCTGAACCATATGATAAAAATATTTATTTACCAATCGTCAGATCACGGACATCACAATATGTTTCATATGTCGATAACATGTCTATTGCAATTCTCAACTTTATGATTTATTTTCAATAACATGTATTTTTTCAGGCAAATATTAGAAATGCGTCGTCTCTTGGAAATTTCAAGTCTCTTCTAAAAACACACCTATTTAAGGTCGCTTTCACAGATAAATAATTATTATCTTTTGAATCATTACAGGGTTTTTACAGACATTATTTGGGGTATTATTATATTACATATTATTTGTACAGCGCATTTGAATGGTAAGGGCGTTTTATTAAATATACATTATTATTATTATTATTATTATTACCAAGCCGTTCATGTTCAGTGAACCGTTGATAGATAGGCTTCACACATTTTCCGGGAAAAAAAACACGCAGCGTGATACAACAAGCGGCAGGCATCATATTATTTAGAAGTAACTAATAAATTTGACATTGATTGACAAACAACAAATTGAAAAGATAGTTTCAGATTGCTGAGGATTAAATACTGAAGGATTAAACAGATTTATATAAGTGGGACTCTGGTCAGGGAATTGCTATATAAACCAGTAGCGATGAACTCATGAGAAAGTGAGCTCCGGTGGCCTAGCGGTTGAACACTCGGCACTTGGTGCCAAAGGTCACATGTTCGAATCTCGTAAGAGGTCGAAACTTTTCCAGAGATTAATTTCTCGGCTCACCATATCGTTTGTGGCTGACCACGTTAAATGGCGCTGCCGTCTCTACTGAATTATTAAAAATAAAGGGGGACGTTAAAAAAAAACAAGTACGTAAAACACTCTGGCAGTGACCACCCTCAGGGTATTTCGGCTCCATCTTTCCGTAGCGCTCCCCTCTGTGTGGTGGGGGAGGAAGTTTCCCAACCACTCGAACATAGAGGCTGTGTCGAATAAGCAACAGCCTGGGGATTCTCCCCGAACAAAAAAAAACAAACAAACTCCTGGGACTTGGTAAACCAGTGAATAAGGCGGTGATTAAAGGCGCGAATGAAACAGTGACTCAATGAAGCAGTGCCTTTCGCAGCTCGACACTGGCGCGTGTTACATGATAGATCTATTGTATATTGGAAATGAACTCTGCTAGACGTAACAGCGAAATACAGTGAGTCTTCCGTCTTCTGTGTGTGAGGGAACGCGCAAATGAACTAGTTGAATTTCTGCCGTCCGAAATATCGCTATTAGGTAAGGGTGGCGGGCCTAGAATTCTATATGCGTGTGGTTTAATGGTGAGTTAGTAAATACACAAGATAAATAGCTTAACACCAGAGTTTACATTCAGCAGTTATATTATGCCGTTCAAAAGAAACCTATCCATGGAACATTTCGACACCTCAGATGCTGACCTCAGCTTTATTCTGGATTTGAATAACTAAACAAAACCTACCTATATCAACTGTTTCGATAGACATTCGACTGGTCTGGCGACGCAATTTGGTCTCTAACAAGAATGAAAAGTTATGACTTTTATAGGCCTTCGTCGCGTTATCCAACATTACAGTTTGTTGAACTCTTGAGAAGACATACACTACGTACATATGGAATCAGTGAAGTGATCTAGCTAAAAAATAAAGTAGCAATACTGTGCAATAAATTAGTGCTTGACTAGAACGAAATATCGTCTCAATCCTGAGTAAATACTATGATTTACTCAAACTTACCAACTAATCCTCATACGTTTCAATTTATCACTTAGTGAACATCCATCCACGCCTAATTTAGTACCACTAAGTATATGCAGTTTGGTGTGGTGGGATATAATTAAAGCGCCTATCCGCTTGATCTATTTGACCTATAATCGAGAACAGAGGATTTCAGGCAGATCTCCCATACTGCAAATAACACGCCGGCCTTATAATAACTATACAGTCAACAATTGTCCTGTATCAGTGTAACCTAATTAATCACAACATGGAAAAAATCTGTGTCCTTATGAGCGCACGGGTGTGTATAATCTATATGACCTGTGTGTTTTGATTCTACAAACAACGTCAAACTTGCATGAGTCCTTTATGATATGATTCGCTGGCGAGGCATTATTTAGCATAATGCATGCCTATAGTGTTAACAATCAAACTATTTGGTTTTTTCGACCTCTCTCTCTCTCTCTCTCTCTCTCTTATATATATATATATATATATATATATATATATATATATATATATATATAAAATATATATATATATAGACAACGACACTGAACCCTTACATTACACAGACAAACAAATGATAATGATTTAGACATTTTAGATTCCAGTTTATATGTTACTTAGCACAGGTACTAGACTAGACAGTAATGTTTCCGTTATGATAAATGCAATTAATTAAAAAGTCCAGTTAAATATGACGTAATATTTTGGAAAAATAATTTGTTTATTATAGTTGAGGAAGTAAACTGAGTCCTCTATCGCATTCATTAGCCCCTCTAATTATTAAATTAACAATACGTAACACGCACACACATACGCATGTACGCATGCACACGCACGTACCAGTGCGCGCGGATACACAAACACACACACACACACACACACAAATAAATATATTCTAATTATTATTAGTGACGGCTACCCCGTAATAATGATCAGGTTCATATTGATAAAATCCATACCTGTGTATCTTCTCAGTATGTGATTTACAAGTAATTTTCTGTACACGGTAACTTAACCTAGTAATAGATGGGAACAAAATTAGTATGACACACTGAATTATTACTTGCTGTCAAGTATGAGAATATTTGTCAAAAAGCTGCATTAAGCTGGTACATGAATCAAAGTTCAGAGTTAGCCTAAAATTTTGACATTTGCTTACATAGCTTGATAAAAGTGTAATTTTATAAACTTCTAAACTTCCCTTTTCAACTGGATGTGTCATCATAGGTTCAATAGTTTCCATCAGCCGAATCGGCATACTCTTCCCGAGCTCAATATACTTAAATTTCCACTCAGATCTGAATACGTCGGTATATGAGGGCTACCAGCTACAGGCTGAAGTATATCACAAACCAAAAAGCATTCGTCACACAACAAATACTCGCTATGCTGGGTAAACATGTCTTCGCAACGTGTCGAATAGGCGATTGCTATATCTGAAATTTGTCGTCTCGTGAAAAGTTTTAATATTTTCTAAAACTGAGCTGTTCATATTTATCTTTTCGTGTATATGTTATAAAGATTCGAATACTTCTAACCATAATTTCGAGTACCTCATAATGGAATTTTACCGGTATCCTTGTTAAATATTAGTAATAATAATAATTTTTAAACACTTAACAAAGATATACCTGACATTATCAGCTAAGTATTAATAGTCAACATAACTTTATGACTATGTCTAGTAGAAATAATCATAAATTTGACTATTCTTCTGTCATGTACAGTATGTCGATTTTTGACTCGTCGGCTAGTGTCCTCAACAAAACATCAAATACCGTAGTATTTCACAGAATATTTTTTAAATAACCTCTTTCCTCCTCTGTGCTTAGGCCCTACGGTAGTCCACAATACTGACAAAAGACACACACTCTCTCTCTCTATGTGTGTGTGTGTGTGTGTGTGTGTGTGTGTGTATGTGCGTCTCTCTCACTGCCCCATCTCTCTGTATGTGTGTGTGTGCGTGCGTGTGTATAGTATATGTTGGTATGGGATTTTATCATCTTAATTTTGATTCCATATTTAGATAGAGTGTTAGTTAACAGTATTTTGACATAGTTTCCTGGTATCAGACTGAGTAATGGTACATCAATGTTATCGTAATCTGGAAAAGTAATTGTTTACTTTTCTGATGCATCGTTTTGGAATTATTTCGATACCGTGTTCTCCTTTCATCAATTGGTAGGAATCCCCATTATATTGATGATACGCACTTCCGGAACAGTGCACTGATGCCGTGTTCCGGTATATTAATGGTACCTAATTCTATTACGGTTATCATTTGCTGCTATATGTAATACCGTGATGCTTCAGTCTAATAACGCCACCTGGTAGAGTTTCATGGTACACTGTCCTGACCCAATGTCAAAATACCATTACAACGTCTGTTAGCTTTAAATATGATCACCGGTATGACGTCATTCAGAATTGCCGAAAATATGTAGACCGTCAAGAAGCTAGCGTAAAATAATGGTAGATTTCTTTACGCTACCTGCAGCTCCGATTAAAAGACTCTGTAAACTCACTCACTCACTCACTCACGTTGTTATTACAATGGTTTTAATCTAGCGGTAGCATGTTGGATCACAGATCACTACCACCCGTGTTCAAATCTCGGCGTGGGCATATCTGAAGGTTGTTTCATCTTTGACTTCGCCTCATTACCTTTGGAGGTCGCTCGGCCCATTTAGCCTGCCTTGTGAACAAAAGTGGCCGTAAAACATCAATCATCATCATCATCTTATCAGATTTCTCACAGTATTTATGTAGTTCGTGTATTCACTCATTCATTAATATAGAAGTGACCGAGCAATAGAGTGAGTGAATGGCGGGTGAATGAGTTAGTGAGTGTGTGAGGGAGTGAGTCATCGAGTGAGTCCACTATGTTGAGGTAGGTATTTGTTGCTGTTTCATGGCCTGTCCACGTTTAGGCACAAGGTAGGCTAAAATGACCGAGCAACCTCTAACCCCACACATATATATAGTTATATAATTTTATATATATATATATATATATATATATATATATATATATATATATATATATATATATATATATATATATATATATATAGTTATACCAAAATGCACTCATACATAAATCACACACACTCACACACACACGCGCATGCACATACATGCACAGTGAGAGATAAAGATGGGCGATTTCCACTAGACACCGGATCAATCGTCACTAGCCGGCAGAAACTGGAAATCCAGGCATATTATCATCTACCACCTTCCGGCAGACAATCCGGGTGGACACGATTATCGCCGATCTGAGCGCCGCCTAGCGTACTGGACGGGCACAGATTGACTCCTATAGTTCGGTAACGGTTAATACGGATCCCGAATATCACTCATTAACGGGCCGCGGTTCCAGAACGAGTCTGGATCTCCCACTGTCGAGATAAGGCTCCGGGAGGCCGTCGTTTGTATTCAGGAGATGTTGACTAAGCTGGCCCATGTCCCCAGACATCCCTGTGCTATCCGACTTGAGTCCCAGTCTGTGGTGGCGACGGATCCCGAATGTGGTATTGTTTATTTACCAACAGACCACTCTATTTTTGGTGTGCTTCTTTCCTGACGTTTGTTTGTTTATTTGTTTATTCTTCGTTCCATAATATTAATAACAAATCCAAGAATATGTGAACGTTATTTAAAATGGCGACATAGCAACATAACAATCAAAAAGCTCAATCGTCAAAAAGCTCAATCAGTATTAAATAAAGACAATTACAATCATAAAATATAACATTCACAAGACGTAATAATCACATGACATATGACAACCATTAAAGATAGCAACCATAAAACATAAGTACCACTAAGAATAACAACCACGAAACACAACAATAATAAAACATACCAATCGTGAAACATACCAATCGTGAAACATACCAATCGCGAAACATACCAATCGCGAAACATACCAATCATAAACAATTCGAAAGCATGACAATCACAAATAAAGTGAACAATCGCCAAGAAAACATAACAACCATAAACTATAATAATCGTAAAATATAATAAAGTTGGTATAGTTGGTATAGTTGGTATGGTTGAAAACATAACAACCATAAACTATAATAATCGTAAAATATAATAAAGTTGGTATAGTTGGTATAGTTGGTATGGTTGAAAACATAACAACCATAAACTATAATAATCGTAAAATATAATAAAGTTGGTATAGTTGGTATAGTTGGTATGGTTGAAAACATAACAACCATAAACTATAATAATCGTAAAATATAATAAAGTTGGTATAGTTGGTATAGTTGGTATGGTTGAAAACATAACAACCATAAACTATAATAATCGTAAAATATAATAAAGTTGGTATAGTTGGTATGGTTGAAAACATAACAACCATAAACTATAATAATCGTAAAATATAATAAAGTTGGTATGGACTATTCACCCGAAAATAAACAGATAAATCCAGTTTATTTACCTAAAGCTGTATTCTATATACAAATAAACTACTCACAGCTCAGTTCTGCCTTATTATGAAGCAGGAGATACGAGTCTTTTTATGACCTTGTGAAACAACAACACAACAGCAAGACTAACAACAACAACTGTACTAATAATAAGACCATAGGATACAATCACAATGACAAGCAAAGTCACAAGAACATTAGTATCAATAATAATAATAATAATAATAATAATAATAATATTAATAAATGTCATTAATGTTATCGTCTTTATCCGCGTTGACATGGTCGTCATAATCAACACCTTCATCATCATCATCATCATCATCATCATCAATACCAGAAGCATCAATAACATAATTTTTAACATCACAATTTATTATTCTTATTATTATCATTATAATTAGTCGAATAGTAAAAATATCGTCATAATCTTTACCATCCATCTCAGCTTTAGAGATCCTCCTACAGTTGAGCTAATAATACTAATATTGAGTTAACTCTCAGACACATTTAAGTGATCGTATTATGACCTATTTCCAAACTTAATGGAAAACAAGCGTTTTCGCATCATTCTAAACAGATGTACAAATCTTTGTCGAGAAATAGAAAGACACATGCATGTCGAGAATATATTTACAATATTTACCAACGCTTATGAAGATAATTACAACGAAACGGTTTGAACTAAGCCGACCATTTCGCCGAAACTCGATTCCACCGCGAGGACGAGGCGAATAACTAGATCAATGGCGATTTGCATCGGGCCGAATTAGCTTTGCGCAGTTTCGGAACCAGTGAGGATCGTCCAGCGTGAAAAATGGATAATGAGCAGGTACGGGGTTTGTTCAATTGTCATGTCACTCAGTGGGGTGTATCAAGCACCTGTCAGTATCCTGACGGCATTGATCTGTGTTGCAAGCACGCGGCACGGTGGTGACTCATCATACTGTGTGTGTGTTCATGCGTGCGTGCGTGCGTGCGTGCGTGCGTGCGTGCGTGCGTGGCGTGTGTCGTGCGTCGTGTGTGTGTGTGTGTCATAAAGATAGATAGATCGATAAATAGAGAGATAATATGTGTGTGTATGAATTTCTCTCTCTCTCTCTCTCTCTCTCTCTCTCTGGTGTGTGTGTATATATATATATACCATATGTGTGCGCGCGCACGTGCGTGTGTGTATTTATGTCCGCACGTCTGTCTGCTTGTTACTTCTCTCACCTCACTCTATCTATCTATGCCCAATTTCTATCTCTGACAACCCCCAACAGAATCCCCTCTCTTCCATCCACCCATAAACCTCTCCCTCCCTTCTCCAGCCCAGCACAAGCGTGCTCACGCGCACGCGGGTGCCCGCCCAAAACTGCTGCTTTAGTATCTCACACGAGGACCAGCGATCTTTCATCTCCGACCCTTATTAAAGAATAGCTGAGTTGGTTGTAAATTATTCGCTGACTCAGCGCTACTTAAAACTCGCCGTAAATCTTTGCCCACACCGACTCAGGTAGCGTGGCTTGTAATCAGTAGCTGGCCGGTGCCGTGTGTCAGCTCTAACTCTGTTAAATAACCGCACGTTTACGACAATTATCCGTTAACATGTAGAACGATGTCAGTCTGGATAGGAGTCAGGCGTCGTTCAGTGTGTTATTAGATTTGTCTTATATCAGAGAGAATCCTGCAGTTGCTGACTGATGCTTAATTTTTGTTTTTACCTGGTTGTTGTTGTTGTTGTTGTTGTTATTGTTGCCATAATTTTAATATTTGTACGGCCATGAGTGTGTGTGGTAGTAATCGGGGTTTCTGCTTGTAATGAAAATTACGAACACACGTTAATTTAATAGAAAAGATTCCGAAATTGTTACGAGACATAGAGTTTGAGAAAGAGGTCGAAGGGGAGGGGGTGAAGCAATAGATATAGAAATAGATAGGTATATAGATAGTTGATATATAGACTGATTGGTTTATTGATTGATCGATTAATTGGTTCTTTAATTGGTTTATTGAGAGAGAGAGAGAGAGAGAGAGAGAGAGAGAGAGAGAGAGAGAGAGAGAGAGAGAGAGAGAGAGAGTCAGATAGAGTGAGCGAGTGAGTGAGAGAGATTCTAACCATCATATAGAGAGCTATAAGTCATTGGCGTTTTTTGTCATATAACACAGAGATAGATAGAGACACATAGATCGACAGACAGACAGACAGACAGACAGACAGACAGACAGACAGACAGACAGACAGACAGACAGACAGACAGAGAGTGGGGGAACAGTCCATTCAGCCACAGAACTCGAGCTGAACTAGCATGTCTATATAACGCCCCCTTGATGTCTGCTAACTGTAGTGGACCTATAGCTACACACACACACACACACACACACACACACGCACACACATACACACACCGCAGCATGCTGGGATAATCTTCTCGCCCAGTCCACTCTATAGTTGACAGGGTGGGCCGGGGAAGCCCGCGCTATAATGATGGACGAAAACTTAGAAACGGAAAGCGATATCCTATGGCGGCCCGACCAATCGCCGTCTTTTGATGGATTGATTCGTCGGTGGGAAGTCGGCGGGAGTTCGGCGGACAACCGCTGATCTAAAGCGTTCTGGACAAAGTAATGGCGACGAGCTACTGGCGCTGGTAGGTGTTCCAGAACACGGTGTTCCCGTAGCACGAGCTGTTCTACCAGAGCCACAAATATTACGACATCGTGACTCCCGTTAGGAAACACGTACATCGGGGCGTTTCGAGATTCAATAATCCGGACATTGTCGGATCGTCTGTTGTCAAGAGGCCGCGTATCTGGCTCGTTTCTGGATTCGGATGACCAATGTTCGTTGGTGCAGTTTCTCGGATCCCGGTAAATTTCGGGAGCCAATTTCGATCCGGAACCTCCCGTTGGTCAATTCTTCCGAGACGCTGACCGCTAGAAGACGTCGTGGGATGATAAGAGCTTAAATTGGCAGGATTAGATCCATTTACCTGGATCTATGGCGTCTTCAGCCGATTGATTGGATCGTGACGCTGTCCATTATGCCGTCGACGCATACCGAACAGATCGGAACGCCGCCTAGCGGTCAACTCGCAACGCCGGCTCAGATCACTTATTCCGGATTTTGCTATCCGGAAGACCTCCGCTGTACTGTCGACACTTTTCTGACCCTCGGAAACGCGTTCCTTCGCGCCGGATGGCTTTCGGTAACCCGGATATCGCCTCCTGCACTTCGATCAATCCGGATCGACCAGTGTTCAAATTCTATTCGCCCGCTTCCGGTCTGCAGAACGGCCGTACGCTGGACACAGAAAGTAAGACATTTGCGGAGAAGGGAAATACAATTTACTAAGTGAGTTTTATCATAATCTGACATCCGCCCACATCTGCGCATATGCCTAGCTGTGTTACGTGACATATGGCCCCCTTAGATAGCCGTCGCCGCGTCATATGGGAGATGAAAGGGCGCGTTTTCGCTGATTTAGCCGAATAACAACGACACCATGGACGGCGACGCGCTTCCGATCGTCAGTGATCGTCCGCCTGATGTCGCCACTTTCGGCGATCCGGAATACGGGTACGGCGTCGTCATTGTCGGCGGCGGCGAAGCATCATCTACGACGTGGTCGAGCGGCAACGCCACCAACCGATCAACCGAGGAGTTATTGGAGAGCTATATGGGAGCGCGCTACCGGAATATGGCCGAGTGCGTCGTACTGACGATCGTCTACGCCGCCATTTTCTTCACCGGTCTGATCGGAAACGTGTGTACGTGTGTCGTCATCACGAAGAATGCCTACATGCACACGGCCACAAATTATTATCTCTTCAGTCTTGCCATATCGGACGTGATGACGCTAATACTAGGTAAGAACGACGCATTTCCGATCTCTCGCCATTGTCGTAAAATATTGCCGCTAATGCCTGTTCGTATCGTAATCAATTCAATTTGACTTCGAAAATGGTCGACTTGGATTTCGGGAGAATGTTTCGAATGCGAAGCATGTCCAGCAACCGTTTTCCCGTTTCCCATTAGCTGGTGGCTTGGTGGCGAGTTGGGTGATTAGCTGGGTGGGTTCAGGTTGTGGGTGGAGTAAGAAAATATCCGAGAGTGTTGGCGTGAAAGGATTCAATTTTCCACTAAATTTGGCCAGATAATGATCCTAGGAATAGGCCAGAAACTGTGACCAGGGTCAGATTCACAATGCATATGATGATAATGATGATAATGATGATGCTGATGATGATTGCAACAAATATTATTGCAATTTCACTGGTTAAATCGTCAGGCCAACACTCATTTACGTATTCCGAAGACAATTAAAGTTCTAAATGTCCAGTTCGTATCAAAATATCTACACCAACAAGCGCCCCCTATTGGGTAATACTACGTATGACGTGCTGAGCTGAAATATGCATATGCAAATACAATATGGCGGATCATCCGATTACTGTCCAACAGCAAATGGTCGTTGAAGTCACTGACGCAGTGTTGAAAGCTCAATGATTAAGGGACATCTACAAAATACGACGAAAAAATCGGTGCGTGTGCGTGTGAGCGGCGCACGCGCGCGTGTGTATGTGTGCTATTATTTGCAGATGGAATGATTTCGCTTTTGCAGATGTATAACGATAGCATTAATTCTTCTTAGGTTCTACGAGGCCGAACAAGTATCGCGCTTTGACTACGAACCTCCACCATTTCCGAATGGGGGATGTTTCATCTTTCATTTCACTTCACTGCGTTCGGAAATCGGTTTTTCCTGGTTAGCGCATCATGTAGCCCTATAACGTAAACAATAACGATAACGACAATGTGATGAAGGTTCTTTGAATTAAGTGAAGAATAAGCTTTTTATTTCGACGACTTGAATTATATCATCAGATGTTGGTGAGGAAAGGTTTCTTATTAGTGGTGGCGTTTTGAATATTATTAATGGTATCATGTTTAATTTTTACAATAATTAGTAAACAAATTACAATATTCTCTACATAATCTAAGTTCGTACTATTTTGTTATTAATCATGATATTATTCAGTAGCCACGAATAAATCATGGTGTTCCTGCTTCTGATGTTATTGTTGATGGTAATGGTATTATTGTTAATGCTCATGATGATAATGATAATGATAACGCTCATGATGTCGGCAATGATGATTTCGTGTTCGCATCTCGGTTGCAACCCGAAAGAAGTGTCATACGCATAGTTCAACTACGGATCCTCTGAAAATATAACCTATCAGATGATTTTCGGTGGTCAGCAACATAATTCTATGCTGGGTACTAGTGAAAGTTGGTGAAATAATAATAATAATAATAATAATAAT
Source organism: Paralvinella palmiformis (assembly GCA_025642065.1). Taxonomy (NCBI): domain Eukaryota; kingdom Metazoa; phylum Annelida; class Polychaeta; order Terebellida; family Alvinellidae; genus Paralvinella; species Paralvinella palmiformis. The sequence goes on along the minus strand of JAODUP010000960.1, from coordinate 129,388 downwards.
AACAACAACTATAATCTATCAAATTAGTTTGATACCAAAAATATGAATTCCTACAAATATATTTCTATCAATTGCAATAAAACGAATTAACCATTTTATAGGAAAATTACTTGTTTCTTCTGTGTACCAACTTTTAACAATCGATATGAAGCTGACAATGTCGTTGTGATAAACAGTTTGTTTCGTGTAAAATTATGCATTAAATCATCGAAGAATTGAAGTCGCCGTGGTTGTAATATGCGACCAATTTGTAGAGGTTTTGTTTATTTAATTAACTTCATGAGAGTTAATAAACCGAAAACGCCGCGTGATAATGGCTCATCCAAAAACTTGTATCCTGTAATAGTTACTGGGTGTTTTAGAACAATTTATCTTTAGCCATTCAACACAGCAGAATGAACCGCCAGCCTTCCCCGACGAGGAAGATATAGCTCAACACATTAGTAATTCCGTGTTGAAATGGTGGTTTTTATTATCAGATGTGACAACATTATCAATGAGAGGGGGCCCGATGTTTCTGACAACGTGTGATAAAATCGTAGCGCAAAAACCACAATAAACGGAAATTTTAACGCAATGAATGACTAATCCTGTAAAAAAAAACAGGCTGATGTTTCTAATATTTGAGCATAATGTCACAGCGATAAGCTAATGTTTCTAAGACGATGTGGTGAGACAATACTCGAGGCGCGATGTTTCTCGTAATATGAGATAATGCCGCATTGAAAGGCTACCATTTCTAATGTTATGCGATAATAGCACAATAAATATACTGATGTTTATGGTATTGCGCTATCAAACAGCAGTGACAGGTTCGTAAGGCAGTTACTGTGCCCTCGAAAAGACTGCGTATTGAGGAAACGATGTTAAAAGACGGGTGTTAAAGGGACGACCTTTAGACTGACAGAAATGAAACGCACGTGTACGAAGGCTAGCGGTGGTACATCGACACGTTGTCAAGCAGGCGTGCGCGAATTGGAGGGGTATTGCGGGGACAGCTGTAAAGCGGATATTATTGTTTAAACGGACAGGTATTATGTAGACGGAAAGGTGCTATCCAGACGGATAATAGACGGTGTCGAAGGTGTTAGACATCCAGCCGGTAAATAGACAGATGCCAGAGCGAATGAGTGAGTCGCTTGTTTAGCCCGGGCGCTGATCACGGCTGGGATGTGTGTGGCTCAGCGGCGGCTGCGCGCTGGAACATCCCACAAACACAGGCCCCGAGCTGTATTCGAACCGACCACCGGGGGACTTGGAGCGCAATGACCTAATCACCGAGTTATCACGGAAGGAAGACATGAGCCAGAAAGACGGCTGTTAGACAAATATATGTTAGCCTGACCACTATAAGACTAACAGGTGTTAACCGGATAACATATAGGTGTCAGTGTAAAACCATAAAACCAGGTATATCCAACCCTTGACCCGGCGCCACCTCCTCCACACACGAACCCAACTCGGACACACACCTCCGCCACGTCACGTGTCACCGGCATATCGGTGGCTGCTGTTCCGGAAAGGTCAAGGCCGCTGTTCCAGCGATCCGCCAGCTTCCCGCCGCTCGCTGGACGGAGATTAACGCGAAGACGGTTAATTAACGAAGCTAATAATGTAATTAGTGCTCACCAGATGCTCCGATCAGCCATTGTGCTAATCACGCGTGATAAGAACCTGTTCTCTCTCCCTGTCTCTCTCTCTCTCTCTCTCTCTGTCGGAGTCTTTGAGGAATGGACCATTTCTGCCATCCCGTGATAACATTAACCTAGAGCCTAGCGGTGACTCTTAGCATCCATTTCTTCCTGTTTTGCGATATCGCCCCGACAGTCGGCTAAACGACACTCCCTTTAAGGCTGCTCCGTTTTGTCTAAACATTTTTGCACATCAT
>JAODUP010000960.1:102500-122500 GCA_025642065.1 Paralvinella palmiformis | reverse complement strand
GATCGGCGGGAACTTGCCATAGTTTGTTGAAGTGTGTCGGCTGATGTACGAGCAAATGGCCACGATTTATATACGACACAGAGAGAGAGAGAGGGGGGGGGGTGATCTGAATACCTTTGCCTGTTCCCGTTTTAATGAATTATGTGCAGCGCAGGCCTTGGGACGAACATAGCGCCCCTAGCGGACGAAATGTATTTTGTGTATTCTGCCGAAGGGTAGTTGGGGATATTTATGTAATCACTATAATGTAGAGCAATAACACAATCTCACGCACATATTCCAATGTGTTCTTATCTAGTAGTTGACTAACTGATTGAACAATTGACAGAGTTTATTGACCAACTGACTGACTGACTAACTGATTCACTGGCTAATTGACTGAATGACTATCTCACTTACTCACTCACTCACTCACTCACTCACCAACTGATTCACTTACTTGCCCAACCACTAACTCAACCACTCAACCACTCACCAAATGGGGCTATACATAAATCCGAGGGCAACGTAAGGGGGGGGGATTGGCCAACAATGATACGTTAATGCCAGGGAACGATATGTTACGATGGCAGATTACAAACGAGATATATATCCCGTAACACCGAGTGAGGTTACATATTTATAACCTTCGACTATTTACCACCAGAATACGGAATGACCGAGCGGCCATCTGCTTAGCGATAAGCAGCGATAGCGGTCTAACGCCGGATGGACAGATAATTAATTGTTAGCAAACCGAGGACGAAAACGACTTGAGCCGATTTTCCCAGCTACGTGTCGAAAACTAGTTACCGAATGACGCGAAATCGATAGGCTTGATGACGAACTGCACGAGGGCAAAATGACGAAGTGCCGAACCGTAGGCCAATCCACAATAAACCTAGAACAGGACGAGGTGTCCTGTTTGTGTTGGAAGCAGTGCCTGCGTAGAATCTCTAATAGACGTTCATGCTATTTGCTTTGGTGTTCTTTTTGTGTCTCTTGTACACGAGTTTTCCGGTGTCTCTCTGATCGTTGACCTAACTGTTTTGCTTTTTGTTGTTGCATACTTAGCGTTTATAAATAAATGAATATATATATATATATATATATATATATATAGAGAGAGAGAGAGAGAGAGAGAGAGGTGGTGGGCGAGGGCATGAGGGAAATAAGAAAGACAGAAATAGACGCACGTACACTCACATACACACACATACGCGCGCGCGTGCAAGCAGGCACCCACTCAGACCCGAAGAGATATTTGATACAAATAGCCTGCAGCCGTAATAAATACGATTTAGAGAGATATAATGAAATGCGTTTTTCAGCCTCATGGGAAATATAATTAAGAGCCGAGTCAATGTTCAATCAAATAGATTTATTCGGCTCCGCTGCCAGAATAGAGCAATACTGAGACCCAAAGTAACGTCAAATCTGATTTGTTATAATCTCTGACGCCATTTATTAACTGTAACACGTGACATGATGTCATGCGAGCATTACGTTTGTGCACTGGTCAGACAGTAATTTATATCGGGGGGGGGGGTTGATGGGTGAGTCAATGAGTATGTGTATGATTGATTGATTGATCGATTGATTGAATGAGTGAGTGATTGACTGTTCGGGTAAGTGAGTGAGTGAGTGAGTCAGTCAATCAGTCAGGTAAGAAAATAGCCTCTGAGTCAGTAAAGAGTGTGAGGAAGGTGAATCTTTGTCAGTGCACATGCATTGGTGCGTGTGCGTGCTTGCGTGTGTGCGTGCATGCGTACATGTGTGCGAATGACCCGGATGAACTACAGACTGCTCAGATAATGGCACATGATTCTCACCGGTTGACCTCTCTCCTCTTCCGGTGTGGTCGAGACTACGGTGAATGACGTGATTAACTGAACATCCACTAGGTGGCGTCACTTGTCGTCACGCACGGAGCTCGAATACGGCCAACATGTTCCAGTTCTGTTCAATTTATCCTCATTAGTTTCCGGGTTATCGGGATCTGGTGTTTTCTCTGATTCCCAGTTCCGGAATAAATCGTAATTTCGTTGACCGTTCACGCCGTCCCCCCGTTGCTGATCACATCCGGTTCTTGACTTCATTGCGCATGCTCTGTGTTCTCGTGACGTATAAGGATGACGGAGAAGATCCTGGTCTCTGTGATGATGTTAACAAACGATGACAGCCCGAGATCACGGGTGGGGTTGCCATTTTTCTATATCCGGTCTGGAGGGTGGTTCTGGGCACGTGTTATACATCAACGATGTTTGTATTTGCACACACACACACACACACACACACACACATATATATATATATATATATATATTGAGTGTGTGTGTGTGTGTGTGTGTGTGTGTGTGTGTGTTTGTTTGTGTTTGGGTGTATTATTGTAAAAGAAAGAAAAAAAACCCACCATGGTAAACAACAATACCAATTTACTTGTATACGACACTAAACTGAAAGCCCCTCCACACACACAATCGCGCGTACACACCGACATACAGACAGACAGACACACACACACACACACACACACAATAAATATAATCATTGGAAGTTCACCATGGGAATGCTGCCTGAGAACCGGCAAATAATCCTGAGAATCGTATTTTCTCACCATTCCACATGTTTGCCTGCGTGCGTGCGTGTATGTGTGTGTACATGCACGTACATTTGCGAGCCATTACACTAATAAATAAAATTCTACTGGGCTGACCACGTATCTATTTAAAGTCTTCTTTACTATATTTCGATTAAGTGAGTAATTTTTCCGAACAGATTCTTTTGGGTGAACAAATAAAACGCCATTTTGGTGAAGGACATGACGCATTTCTACAACGCCGATTAAAAACTAGCCACATCAATGAGTAGATTTTCCGCGTAGCCTACAGTACGTCATTTATCATCGTTTCGTGCTCAAAGAAAGTCGACTTTAGATTCGATTTAACTCGCTAACAAGAAGATTAGTTGATGAACAGAAAGAGAAATTTGCTGAGGTAAAAAAACAACACTCGCAGCACATATGGCTTCGTGTTTCCTCTCCTGATTGTACTGACGTCATACGGTGACGTGAAACGGAAGACACTGTGGGACATTGTTCATAATGATTGCTAAATCTATTACATAATGAATATTTTATGACGTTTCGTGACGTTGCTGTTTACAAGTAAGCTGATCTGTTCAATTAAGGCTAACTGGCTCCAAACTGTTCTAGGTCGCGAAAGTAGATTATTTCTAGATATAGAAAAAGGTCGACATAGACGTATTAATTAATAATACTCATCCACTAATTGTCGTATAAGGTGAGCCATTGACAATAAAAGACGTGATAGTCACATTACAGTAATAAATGTCTGTCACCTTTCAAACCATACTCTGTAGCACAGTGGTTAGAGCATTGCGCTGCTAACCACCGGTTCAGAGTATGAATCCGACTCATTACTGTGGTTGAGGGGTGATTTCCTGAAGCGGTGTTCCCTCGATGTATGATCCAGCGACGAGGCTAAAGAAATCACTCATCTGGTCATACCCAATGACCACAAGGAACAGTATCCAGAGATGGATATGATACACTAGCACCGTATTTCGTATGAACGTTCCTTTCAGTGTATTTCAAAGTCCGCGCATGTGCATCGACGTCTGTTTTACATATTCGTATGCGTCCCCACGGCTGACGTCAGTGGGCCCTCGTAAGATAGCGAAATGAACGGCAACACGTTAATACACAAACGAGGACATCAGAATTTATGTCTCAAAACAGAATATCCCGGAACAAATCTAACATTATAAGGATCATCGTAACTAGAATGGGACATTGGACTTTAAGCATGGACATAGACGGAAGTTACATACCTTGGCATAATTATTGATAATTTATGTATTAATAAAGTGTCATAATGACAATAAAAGAAATCAAACTGGGATCTGTGTAACCATAAAACGTTCTGTCATTATCGATCCTTACCAACAAATAACGTTCATTATCGAATAACGGATTGAAAATAACAACCACAAGATGTAGCCTAATTAAAAATAATGTTCGTAGTTTTGTTTCAAATAAAGTAACCTGTCAATTATACTTCATACTAAAACAAGAACATATATATGGTATGAGTGAATAGTTTGCTACGGTACTGGGCTGTTTACACCTGAAACTCTAAACACAATATTAGCATAGGGTCTACTTAACTATATATATATATATATATATATACACCAGTAAAGTTTTCTCTTCAAATTTCTAATAATAACGATTTACTCAGTTCATCGTGTAGAGGCATTCACATGCAAAACGTACTGATAATTATGACATAATAATAATAATAATAATAATAATAATAATAATAATAATAATAATAATAATAATTAATCATCATCTTCATCATCATCATCATCATACAGAACGGAAATGACAAAAGGCGAAGGTTAACGTTAGCAAAGATTACATCCGGAAAAGAATTTCGTGACTAATATTCTCATTCCAAATAATCAAACCATCGGTAGAAGTCAGGTGCCACGATGGAGGAGACAACTTCGTCCTAGACGATAGGACTGATGACAAAATTGACGACACGCCATCGAATAGCACAACAAAAGCGTCGTCTACCGTGACCGCCAGCGAATACTTTGATCGGTAGAGATCGATATTTATTGGGTTGTAATTAATTCAGGTAGACAGCGGACTATCCATCATGCCAGAAGCCGCTTGTTGAATACCAAGTGAACTGGTGACATACCGTGATTGATGTCTGAATATCGGTAGTAATTGTTGTAGAGTTGTTATTTTTGTATTGTTGTTATTGTTGTTGTGGTGGTGGTTTTATGTTGTGTTTCTGTGTAGTTAAGTGTGTTTTATTGCGGAGGTTTTATTAATTGACAGATTAACACACAGAAGGAATTTGATCGGTAATTTTGTCATAAAGTCATCGTCTGACATGTTACGGGATTACAGGAGGCGTACTAGCGGTTATATATATAGATAGACGAATGGATTGATAGATAGATAGATATTTAGATAGACAGATGGATAGTTAGATAGATATATACATCGATAAATATAGAATATTATTGTGACAACTAAACGGGAGGATTGATGGAACAGGCCACACTAACGGAAAGTATCCCCATCTCTCTCTCTCTCGCTCTCTCTCTCTCTCTTTCTCTGTCCACACACACACACACACACACACACACACACACACACACACAACTTTTCTCTCCTTTTTTTCTCTCTCTGTCTCTCTCTCTCTTACTTACTTACTAACTGACAGTATGATAGATTCTTATCTTCCTCCATAACTGCCCCCCTCGCCTTTTCCTCACTGACTGACTGATACTGACTATTCACTCACTCACTCACTCACTCACTCACTCACTCACTCACTCACTCACTCACTCACTCACTCACTCACTCACTCACTCACTCACTCACTCACTCACTCACTCACTCACTCACTCACTCACTCACTCACACTCACTCACTCACTCACTCACTCACTCACTCACTCACTCACTCACTCACTCACTCACTCACTCACTCACTCACTCACTCACTCACTCACTCACTCACTCACTCACTCACTCACTCACTCACTCACTCACTCACTCACTCACTCACTCACTCACTCACTCCTCACTCACTCACTCACTCACTCACTCCCTCACTCACTCACTCACTCACTCACTCACTCACTCACTCACTCACTCACTCACTCACTCACTCACTCACTCACTCACTCACTCACTCACTCACTCACTCACTCACTCACTCACTCACTCACTCACTCACTCACTCACTCACTCACTCACTCACTCACTCACTCATACACATACATACACACACACACACGCACAAATCCCAGAGATAATCTATGGTCACATAACACTAATTATCCAAAGTGTCCACTATCAATAAACATCTCTACTCTCTAATCCCGTACTTTATCCTATAGAACACGAGAACAATACAAGCCTTCCCCCACCGAACTCCCCTTACCCACACGACCACCCACTCGCCAACCTACATAGATATGCCGAACAAATACGTTCTCCAAGACGAGACTCCTTAAATCCAACATCTTTAGCGCGCTGTTTAAATCATGTTTTATCGCTCATTGGTCGCTCTATTTATTACACTTAAATCATGTTTAAAACTGCCACTTAGTCACGTGATAATGCACATTTCGGAAGCTGCGCCGTTCTCCAAGAATTCGACCACCTTCGAAGGCCTTCCCGCTACCAGGCAAGACTGGCCAAATATGGATTTTATAAGAATACCACCTTAATATACTAAGTATTGTGATTTAGAATTGGCCCGCTATGTCCTTCCTCCTGTCATAAGAGTCGCACTAAAAGCAGGCGACACTAATTGACCTTTTAGTGCCGATGTGTCCCTGTACCCACCTCACGATGCGCTAAAAAGATATGGTTTATCAGAACCAGCGTCAGGTACGCGTCAATAGCGATGATTAGCCATTTTCTTTCTTTTATCCGACATATACTTGATCGACCAACGGCAACGGGTTATCCATGTTTCGCTGTTTAAATAATTGTTATTTATCAATACGATCCAACTCATAATTCATATACTATGTCCAAATAATTCACTTTATTCCTGTATTCTTTATGTTGATGATTTGTGGATGTTGGTTGCAGTATAATATTGCCATAAGATTACTTGTCTTAAAGAGATGCTTTGTTTATTTTATTCCAGCTCCGAATAAATGCAATTCCATATTTTAACTGTAGTTGAGACTAAATGTAGTAATTTTATATCCTAATTTAAGAGAATTATTATATTATTAAAAATTAATGACATTACAATACGCGAATGCTTTAATTACGCGTAAACATAAAATCAGGTCTTTGGCGGCAATGATTGCTGATGATTGATAATTTACGGGCATTTTTGTGCACACGGTATAATAAATGGGCCGAATGATCTCCAAAGGTAATGAAGTGAAGCTAAAGATGAAACATCCTTCAGATATGCCCACACCGAGATGCGAACTCAGATGATAATATTAACAAAATAATAATGTATATTTAATAAAGGGCCCTTACTAGCAGGAGCCATTCAAAGGCGCTGTACAAATAATATGTAACATAATAATACCCCAAATAATGTGTGTAAAAACCCTGTAATGATTTAAAAGATAATAATTATTTATCTGTGAAAGCGACCTTAAATAGGTGTGTTTTTAGAAGAGACTTAAAATTTTCAAGAGACGACGCATTTCTAATATTTGCCGGCAACTTATTCCATAAAGTGGGGGCTGCAACACTAAACGCACAATCACCATATGACTTGAGCTGAGACACTGGCACCTGCAATAGTATCTGACTGGATGACCTGAGTTTTCGGGATGACTTTCTAATGGAAACCAGTTCACACAGGTATTCTAGCGCCATATCACTAATAGATTTATAAGTTATTAACAGAATCTTGAAATGGATACGCTGTCTAACAGGTAGCCAATGTAGTTTTGAAGAATTGGGGTGATATGATGATATTTTCAAGTATTTGTTACAATGCGAGCTGCACTATTCTGAATTCGCTGAAGGCGATTAATGTTATAATCAGATATGCCATATAACAGGGAGTTACAACATCTATACGAGATGTAACAAAGGCATGAACTACAGTTACAAGTGATTCTTGTGTCAAGAATGCTTTTAAACAGTGGATGTTCTTAAGATGGTAGTAGGCAGTTCGGCATACTGATGTGACATGTTCATGCATGTTAATACATTGGTCAAAAATAACCCCTAGATTTTTTACTGACCATTAGGGTTAATCGAAGATGCACCCATCTGTAATGCTGGTGTCTTTGGGATTTAACACAATGTGGTGATGTCAAATATAAAATATTCGTTTTATTATCATTTAGTTTTAGAAGATTTTGAGTAATCCATAGCCGAATATCGGCAATACAATGTTCTAAATTCTTCAAGGAAGAGGAGAAATTTAACTCATTGTCAGGATCCAGTGATATATACAGCTGTGTGTCATCAGCATACAAGTGATATTTAATCCCATATCGCTGCGCAATGATCCCAAGAGGACGGGTATACATTGTGAAAACCAGAGGACCAAGAACTGAACCCTGTGGTACACCAGATAACAAAAACTGAATGTCGGATAAAATACCATGAACAGACACTCTCTGGGAGCGTTGTTCCAGATAGGATCTAAACCATTCAAGTACTCTACCTGACAGACCAAACATGTCTTTTAACCTAGAGAAAAGTACATTATGGTCAACTGTATCAAATGCAGCAGACAGGTCCAGAAGAACAAGTATTACTGGCTTACCTTGATCAATTGACATCATAATATCATTTTTCAATCGAACCAAGGCTGTTTTAGTGCTGTGACCACTTTTATAGGCAGACTGTAGTGATTCATTAAGGTTATTATTGATTAAATATTTGTTTAGATGGAAAGCAACTGCCTTTTCTATAACTTTAGATAAAAATTTAAGATTTGAAACAGGTCTGTAATTGTTTAGAATATAACAGTCCATAGTGTGGTATTTTTATTAATGGTTTTACAAGGGCAGATTTCATGGATTTGGGAAAACACCCAGAGATAATGATTTATTAACTATATTTGTAATTGGGTTTATCAGAACATCCAGACAATCTTTCACAAGCCATGTAGGCATAGGGTCAACTGCACAGAAAGCATTAGATGACTTTTTCAGCAACTGTCTGATATCAGTCTCTGCAAAAGGCTCAAATGTATCCATCACGGATATGCATGACTCTTCTACCAATGGCTTACCCTGTGATAAGGTGCTGGACTGGAACCCACTATGTATATTTAATATTTTTTGACAGAAGAAGTTATTAAAACAATGGGCCATATCTTTATCTGAGTTGATATTATTTGGGAGGACAGTTTGTCTTTTATTTAATACTTTATTCACAACACTGAAAACAGTCCTTTGATTTTCCCTTGGATGCTTTGATCTTTTTATTATAATATTCAGATTTAGCAGAGGAAAGGGTATTTTTAACAATAATTTTACTGACCTTGAACATTTTAAATGAACACACAAACTGGTCCTGATCCACAGACGCTCACAATACCTTCTGTGTCTCTTTGCAGCCTGTATGTTCTTATTATACCATGGAAGCATTGGTCTGCTTGGCATTTCCTTTGTCCTTAAAGGTCCATGTTGATCTAGATTGTCTCTCAATGTACTATCATAGAGATCCACATCATCCGGTGGATCCAATACCTGAGAAGAGACTTATATCTTCTATATGAAATAACTTTAGCTGAAACAGATTGTTTCTGTAAAGATAGATTAATGTTAACAAGGAAATGATCAGACAGCATGGAAGACACAGACACACCTTAATCAAATTGTCATCATCACGGGAGATGACAAGATCTAAGATGTGACCATGCCTGTGTGTTCTTTCTTGAACATGCTGCCTGAGATTGGCAGATCTAAGAATTTCAGTCAGTTGTTTGGTATCTGCATTCCTCTGGCAATCCCAATGTATACTGAAATCACCTAAGATCAACAGATGACCACTGTTGGTAGCAAGAGAGTCAACAAATCCCGAAAATTCCTTGAAGAAATCTGCTGCTTTCAGGCCATTTTTCTTAGTGGGGTGTAATCGGTAGATAATAGCTACACGAACACTTATCCCCCCAGATATAAAAGTCAGTTGGTAATTTTCAAAAGACTTAGCCTGAAAACGCAAGTGGGTTTCAGTCTTCAAAGAATCACGGAGAAGAATGCCGACTCCCCCACCTTTTTTGTGAATCCGAGCTGCAAGTTGGAATGAATATCCAGCTGGAGTCACATCACCAACATTTTGTACAGCTGTGCCATTATATGGTGTTATTGGCACAGTGATCAAAGTACTGGCATCAGACCCAATCTGCTTTGGATGTTTTCCACTACGTGGGCGCATCACTAAACAAATGGTATTACCACCATAGGGTCGTAAGGCAAGCAACTGATCTCTAGTATAATTCATTATAATTATAGAAATAAAATAAGTGAAAATTTAAAAATAAAAATAAATAAAATAAAACATACACAAGCAAAAACCGAGTTCTTATGGGAAACACTGGAGTGGGCGATAATATAGGGCGTCAAATGAGCAGTTGAAAAAAAATATACAAGAAATATAAAATAACTAAATATAACCATGGAGGCACCCCCTTTAGCGGCACTATGGAGTCGTATAAGGCATCTTTATGAATATTCAGTGCTATCTGGGTTCCCCCCCCCCTTAATTTCCGCGAGAGAGACTCGGTCACGTGTGTAACATCGCCACTGTCTATATACCAGCACTCAGACTGCGTGTATATTCTACTGCATAATTAATTAGCCATGTGCCACCCAGCCTAACGTGAACCGTGTAAACACAAATTGATTACGACATTTCTAGCCACACAGTTGCTCACAGATGACTGTGTGACTAATGATGGCAGGAAAACTTATTCTTGTTAGAATCGTCTAAAAACGTTATTGGCTGACAACAACGGCCAAAAACATGCTTTAAGATATCCCCATAGTCAAAGAAAACCTAGTATTGATCCACGTAGCAACCCACAACATCCCACGGATGGTGTTCGAAGTTTTGTGCCAAATTACAGCTCAAAATATCTCTCGGAGCCAAGGTTCTATTTAACCGTTGACCATCTAACATATAGAAAATATTCACCGAGGAATTGGAACAGTTATAAGTATATAGATACGGACGCTAGTGGGATGCAATTTATGGAAATGCAATCACCATATATATGTATACCTTCCATTCCTTTCCCAGTCAGCCATTGTGGCTCGCTCGATAATAGAATATAGATGGTGTGCTGCTAAAGGCACAAATCGTAACTTGTTATTTTCGTCCTCCCGTGTCTGTGGACATTTGTAAGAAGGATGGACACCGTGTTTGGCGGACTGATCAAAGGTGACTAGTGCGAGCCACTGTGACACTTCGGTGTTGGCCCGTGGTGAGGAGATGGTGGCGAGGAGACGGTGTTGACGTTTCTGGCGTAAATTACACGTCAAAATCTCTCAGACCTTGTATGAAAGGGTATATCTCTTGCTCGCTCTCTCTCTATATATATATACATATATATATATATATATATATATATATATATATATATATATATCGCTGGAGTTAATCAGTGGGTAAATCGGTCGGTCAGTCAGTGAGCCAGCCAATTCTATTAATCACTTAATCTCAGTGAAATTGAAGACGTCTGCCTATGACACACATAGTCTTGTCATTGAAACTGCACCACCCCCACCCCTCCCCGCCGCACCAACTCTAATCCGACCCAAAACTCCAACATCTCTTCTAGTACAACAATAGCTCTATACCGGCTGACCTCTAATAAACGTTATTGAAGTCTTTGATAACCGAAGCCCTTTCGGGAGGCCGAAATATCGCCGTCTACCTCCAGACATTACCTTTGCTCGGCGAATTAAATAAGAGTTTCATATAAATGTCAGCCATATCTCGTTGCCGTCTGCCGCCAGATGGCGAACGCATCAGCTAATGAAGTTCGTCGGGTTTAAGACGGAGAAATGGAAGCTGAAACGAGCGGTAATTATGTTACTGAGCTAGTGATTCGTTATTAATGTAAATGATGTCCGTTTGGCAATTGGGATTTAAGTAATCCGGTCGGGTCATGACCGTCGAATGTCAGACAGCGCGCATGCGCACCGCTATCTAAAACGATCACGGAATAGCAGTCGGTCGAAGTTAGAGCAATCGGTGAAAGTGGTTCCAGTCGGCTATTTTCAAGCGGTTATATGTGTGTGTGTGTATGTGTGTGTGTGTGCGTGCGTGCGTGCGCGCGCGCGCGCGTACCCTCCAATGCTGCCAGTGGATATACAAATAGTAAATAAAGACAGACAAACAGTTATAGACAGACAGTTAGACAAAAAGAAAGAAGAAAGACTACGCAGACAGAGAGACAGACAAACAAACAGACAGACAGAGACAGAAATATAGATAGGCAGCGAGAACCCAGCGAGAATCCAGGAAAGACGGACGAACAGATGGAAGAACTCGCGCATACACATTAACCCAACTACCCACATCCTCTTACTCACTGATTCACCTATGTCATGACTCAATCCCTGCCCCATTCTTTCACCTCATCAATCCTATTTCTCTCCCATCTTCCAACCCTCACTCACTCACTCACTCACTCACTCACTCGGTAATTATATTCCACATCTTAGTGCGAAGATTCTCTTTACTGGATTCAGTGTCCTGATTACTCTTCCGTATATTATACTATCGATACCCAATTTTCTTTTGCCAATGATTTTTTCATACACTGCTAGACGTACCCGCGCGCGCGCGCAGACACACACAGAGGGGGAGAGAATGTGTGTGTGTGTGTGTGTGTGTGTGTGTGTGTGTGTACATGCTAAGTAATCTATCCCATTCCAAATACATTTCCCCCCACGACAATCCACCGTCCTAATATAAATCGATCACCTGTCTGTGCAGTTTTACACACACACACACACACACACACACACACACACATATATATACATACCCCCCTCCAAGATAGCCAGTATCTGGCCGAACTATTGATGATATCTCCACTGGCCCACGACAACTAAGGCCATCAGACGCAAGGACGCGCAACAACACGCAAGTCCATCGTTATAAAAACGGGATTAATTCTTGTTAGTCGGCCATTTTCTTAAAGAGACGCCGACGACACTAACCAATCATCGTGGCCAGCCGACCATTCTAATGGCGGCGTCCACTGTACAAGCTTGGTCGCCTCCATTTTGAACAAAGTGAGACGTCTAAATACCACACGTACCGGGGAGGAGCTGCCTGGCGGTTGAGGGGGGTGTATGTTGATGGACTTTGGTCAACTACAGTGCTATCAGATAGAGCTGACATATGGTGACGCATCGCGAATTAATTCGGGAATTTTTCGGACTCTAAAATTGGTGAAATGTTTACGACAGTGTATAAACCTTTTGGTGTTTAGAGTGTGTATAGTTTTGTGAATTCAGTTGTATGGAAGAAAGGAAAATGGATAGTTCTCTCTCTCTCGCTATATATATATATATATATAGAGAGAGAGAGAGAGAGAGAGAGAGAGACGTACTAGCAATGAAACACAAGCGAAAACTAATTTTAAAATAGAAACACACGAAGTTATAAAGACAAAGACAAATAAAAACACATGCGTACGTAAAAAAACAACAGATATTAAAACAACATCGGGACGCTATGGACTCTGATGGTAGATCATTTTATCTATGGTACCGTTCTGTGGTGATAAGGTTGAGTGATAGGTTTCTGCTAACATGAGCCGACTAGAGAATATAACATAAACCTCGGTGAGAAATAGGTCATAGGTCAGAGGGCACTTGTCCGAGAATTACTGTTTTGTAGGCAATATTCTGTTGGGTTAGTCGACAAAGTGATTGGTTTGTGTGTCTGTGTGTGTGTGTATGTGTGTGTGTGTGTGATGCCAATCTATTCCTGGTTTGGAAGTTCACTGGTCCATTCGTTAGGGTGTGTGTGCGCGCGCACATGTGCGCACACGTGCTACTTAGTTAAAGTAAAGACATAGTTTTAAAATCGGATGACGCATGCGTGCTAATGTCTCATTTTGGTATATTTGTGTGTGCTCGTTTATGCTACTAGTTCTGTTACTTCTGTACTAAACAAGCACTTACCTCAACATAAACCACTCCAAAAATATTTCAATTTTATCTACACTAGAAGATCATCAGTTATTCTTGTCCTTTTAATTTCTCCAATTTAGCTCATTTAAATACTCTATCCATCACAATCTGTCAAATTCTGCAGGGAATGAATCACCAGTCAATGACGCCTCTGGTGAATGTCGCCGAAACTACAAGTTATATTTTGTTGCCCTTCTTTGGGGTAGGAATCCGGCAAACCGTCCAAGAAGTATACTGCTATGTCACATTTTTTTCTTATTTTAATTTGATGTATTCTATGTCGGTTTATTATTAAAAGGAAAAGGTAGCATGTTATCGTAAAACATAGTTAATTCGCGAAATTAAAATGCCGCGAAATTGGACCAAAAAAGTTTTTAAAAAACACAACAACGACGAGACACAATGGGCATTTACAGTTTATGGAACGGGAAGAGCGAACTAAGTGTTTACGTTTTACCTCAAAGTGGCTCATCAGTGCCCTGATGATAAACCACCGTACAACCACAACCGTGCTGCTACGACCGCTCAAGCAGTAGCCGTCCACACATTAGACGCTTCAAATCGTTAGCGATATTGTCCAGTTTTCAAAGAGAGCCTGCCGATAAAATCCATAATTGTTCGACTTGGGAGGAGGGGGGAGCGCCCCTTCGGGAGTCGTTCCCTGTCGCCGAACAATTCCGTCGTAATTCCGTAAGCTCGACATAGAGTCTCGCCACCGGGATACGTCCAGTTCGCGATGAATGGTCGGCATTTTGCTTTCTTCCGGATTGCAACAATGGCCGGCCTGATGATGCTCCGGTGACGGCCGGAAGTGGAATGGATGCGCGGCTATATACTGTCTACTGGGAGGCCGAGAACAATAGGCCAACCTTGTCAACGGATTAGCGGCCGCCAACTGTCTCAAAGGCTCTCGGCCAAATAACGCCGCCCAATAAGTGAAACGTCGCCATTTGTCAGGGATTATCCGGACCAGCGGCGATGAGGACATGAGTGAAAAATTCATAGGAAATCCATTATGAGTGGGGATAATCGGTGTTTTACTGTCTGGATCCGCGCCCCACTGATGCCGTTTGCGGGCACGGGGCGTTCTCGTTTAGGGCGCCTTAATTGAATCGGATCGCCTTCTTTATGTTGTTTATTCAGGGGATTTTCTGATTATTATACGATGCCGCGCTGTGTAAGATCACTAAAGGACACACACACACACACACACACACACACGTATACACTTGTACACAATGCGGCGACACTGCGCTTTTCAGCGGTCGTCCCGCTAATGCCCTAAGAAACGAGGCGATCCCGTATGATGTACGGCGGTTTGACGTAGGTCGGCCCGATAGCGGGCCACGAGCGGCGACAGCCGTTGGCCCGCCAATAGATATCGCTGTTGAGATGCTCAGACAAACCGGTCGTAAGTTATCGCCACTCTGGAGCGAGGTCTCGGATCGTGCCGGCAATTTGTAGGCGGCCCAGCGACGCGGATCCCAGCGCCGCGGTAATCCATTGTAAACACGTCGTGTTTACGTAGTCGGACCTCGCCAAAGCGGGGCTTCATTCATAACGCGGCATCCCGGCGAAAAGCTCCTAATACCCGACGACGGCCCGCTGTTAGACACCGATGGCTAACTGTACCGACGACGGTTATCGTTTTTCACGTCACACTTCTGGTCGAATAGACGTTATGCCGCAGATGGTATACCAGAGTCAAGCTATTTGGCGGTTATACATTCAGGATTATAGTCTCCGTTGTGTTGTACGCGGACTTCTGACAACTGGGTTTAAGCCCCGGCTCGGCTGTATCTGAAAGGTGTTTCATCCGCCACTTTAACTTCGCCGGTTCTTCGACCCATTGAGCCTAGCGTGTGACCGGAAAACTGTAATAGTTATACTTTTATTTACCACAGTCTGGTAATTGTGCTAATATGAAGCGTGTTATCTATCTCTCTTGTACGCGGTTAAATATTTTCTTAACGGCAGCTTCTTTATCGGGAAAATAGATTTTAAATCTTTAGTCGACTTCATTGTATAGAACAGTTCATTATATCTCTGGCTCCATTAATGATGATGATATTATTATTATTATTATTATTATTATTATTATTATTATTATTATTATTATTACCAAAGATTTAGAGTTCAGGGTTATAGTCCTTTCTACTGAAATACGCCGCTTTGATATTATTACACCTACTGATGTACAATCCTCAATTCCCCGGTAAACACCCGTGTTTGAGCTACCTGTACCATTTCTCAGCCATCGAGTGAGTGAGAAAAACAAAAATTCGACAGAATGTCGTCCGATTCCAACCGACCATTTATGATGTTGAACTTCTAGTTTGCTTTGGGTTTGTTGTTCGGGGAGAATCTCCAGGCTGTCGCTTATTCGGCGCTTATTTGACCAACACGACGTCATTTATTTACATGCGCAGACGACACTTTACACAGTTAATGACAATTCTAGGTCGCCAGTCGTATTCTGTTATTTGTTATAAGACGATCGTCAACTCCCGCTTCTCGTTAGCCATATTGACCGCCAGAAAAGGCCGGCGTGAAGGCCGAAGAAATTGATCGTCGTTATCTGTACGATCATTCGTCATCGGCTTGGCGAATAGGCCAATGCTGAGAACGGCGGCCTTGTTAGGATGGGCGATAAAAGATGATCCATTTCACGTTAATGCAATGGATCATGGATTATCGACGTTTAAGCACCCTACCCAAGGCCTGGATCACGACCGCGGCTGGGATTAAAGGTCTGCGGCAGCCATAAGCGGCTTTCCGTTGCTCGATTCTATGCGCAGTAGAACTGCTCTAAGCCATTATATTTTGCGATATGACGCCACAATGATGTGGACATATTTATTATTAACGAAATCCGATTGACGCGGTTAAGGCGACCCGAATCGTGGTGATAGAAACTGTGAACGCTCTGTTTTATCACATCGTAACTAAACAAATAAATAAATATGTATCGGTTGCCCTGTAGGCATGGATTGGTGATTGATGTTTTACGACCACTTTTGTGCGTATGGTAGGCTAAATGGGCCGAGCGACTTCCAAAGGGAATGAAGCGAAGTCAAAGATGAAACAACCTTCAGATATGCCCACGCCGAGATTCGAAACGGGTGATTGTGATCTGTGGTCGAACACGCTACCACTAGATCACGGAGGCGTCCAGCACCCTGTTGGCATGGAGTGAGTGGGTTGAATTTTTTAAAACCACACATTGGATATATGCTCCCGTGGCTACGCTCCAGTGAAATAAGATGATCAATATTTTCTTCTTCTAAGGAATGAAACATCCAACAGAACCAAGTCACAGTGGAATTCGATTGGACGGTCTGAATGTCTACAGAGCCCCACACCCGTTGCTATGGATACTCATAAAAACCATCTTAGTCACTGATAATCTTCAACCATAAACGTTTCTCGACCGATTCCATGTCGACCATCGACCAACAAATATTAATCAAACATCGTCCACGTTCTCTTTTTATTTGCAGCGAGACCCTCTTTCTTTCCTTTTAATTTTCCACTTAAAGGCAGCTATCCAACGCCCTTTAACGCCGGATAGACTTCACTTGTCGGCCGGAGTGAAGGATTTCCAATCTCGATCGTGGCTCCCCCTAGAGGGTTATCAGTTTTTAGGAGTGACCTGATATCGGGACGAATCCGTGCCAAAGCCGAGGCACAAGTTAATCTATTTATGTGACTTCGGACGATATCTATCGAGACCGAATTGGGTTTGATCTTGATTGAGCCCGAGCCGCGCGAAGCGGTATTACGTGGTGATGGGCTTCGGTGCGGTTAGTGCCGAGTTCGGCCGCCGGGGTGACGCCGTTGTTACGATGGCGTTTCAAAGAGCAGGGGAGCGCGGGGTTTGTATTTGTCAGTGGTTAATGCCACGAAAAGCCAACTATATGTCTCGGCACAATACATTCGAATACAACATCCCCTCCGCACGTACAGACGTAACACATACCAGTTTATATTTCGTAATGTCGTTATTACACAGGGCAAAAACTACCACGATGGAAGCTCGCTGCATCAAACTTGATTGTATTTGGGAAAATACGTCGAATTATCAGTGATTTCAGTAGCACTTTAGTTTAGGAATGAAATAGACTCCGGCCGGATATGGATCACACCTTGGATTAATAGGCCTGTCAGTTGAACCTATTTCTATTTAACGAGCTTTCACTATATTATTATTATTATTATTAATATTATAAAATTTATACGTTATTAATAAATGTTGATATTGGTTTACGTTTTAGCTATTGACCATTGGCAGGGCACCCGCCCGAGCTTAAGGGTTCTGTACTTTCCAGCAACAATGCCAACACTGCGATGAGTTTACCACTATTAGCTGCTAAATATATATATGCATTATTCAAAATAAGCCGCCACCGTACAATGGGGTACAATGAGTCAACTAGTAAGCATGTAAGCCGCCAACAGCCAGTTAGTGGATTCGAACTTGACACTTCCAGTTTTTAAATCCGGTACTTTGCCAGTAGCCTGCGTGGGACATACCGATTATGACTCAGCGCCATAATCCCCCAAGCTTCCAGCCTCTACCTCTTTAAAACCCATTAAAATGTAGCCTCACAAAATAGTCAACGGATCTTACTTAAAGACACCTCTCTGAAAGGAAGTATGATCTGATGTTGTATAGGTAATATCCGTAGAAAGATTTTACTTTATTGTAATTATTAGATGATTTTAATGTTCATAATTATGGTGCAGCTTTCTCTTAATTACATTTCTAGTTATAGTGAGTGGATGAGTGTTTGAGTGTTTGACTGAATAAGTGAAAGAGTGCGCGTGCGCACGCACGTTGTGTGTTTGCGCTTGCGTACTTGCATGAGTGATTGAGCGAGCGAGGGAGTGAATGACTGAGTGATTGAGGAGCGAGTGAATGAGTGATTGAGTCGGGTAAGTTTCCCCCGGGAAACGAGAAGATCGGATGAAACATCCAACAGAAGCGTATAACGCTGGGATTCGAAATACGGCTTAAAGGTCTTCAGCGCCTAGGCGATTCGAAATGAACTACCATCAGAGTTCATCTTTCTATTTATAGTAATATAATCTTGTCATCCAACTGTGTCGTTTCTAGAACACTATATAAATAGAACATTTGAACCGCTAAGGATACGGGCACTACGTATATTTAAGAAAACAGCCGATCAAATGACAACTAATCCGCAACTCGATTTCGCTATGTTGGCGTTGCGCGGCAGCTGAAGCCTCTCAGACCACGGCTAAACCTAAACCTAAGCCTTTAAGCCTAACCCGGATTACCAAAAGCAAGTTGGATCCGCTGACCTCAGCATTGGGATTAATGATCGCCCAGTCGAGATCATCGCCAATGTTAATACTCGCCAATATAAATACTTGGTGAGATACCAATTAAAGCAGCTCACTAGGCAGTCTTCTTCTTTTCGTTCTTTGTAAAAGCTGTTGATGCACGGTATTGTGGTCCATTAGAGTGCGCCCTCAGTTCAGCACTCAAGGTTTCCGTTAAGGTTACCTCACTCTCAGTCCATATCAGTCTAGGCCTCTCTACTCATTGACCAGTCCAGTTTGGGTGTCCCTAAAAGGAGGAAAAGCTCTTGCTGACATAGCTCTCTGGGTCACTGAGAGATATAAGCTCCCCGCAGCACATCAAGAATTGGGCTATGAAGGCAGTCATATCCAATGTATTGAGAATATCAATACGGGAGTACAATCGGCCGCCATTTTAATGCGATTGCATTAGATTAGTCATTCACCAGATGGCGCTGTCACGCCACAATGACCTATGTAGAGTCGTACGTGGTGTTTTGGTTCCTCTAATGCGTTGTTAATAATATTTATTGCCGTCCACTTTGTTTATTAATTTTATCTTATTAATTGCGCGAAATATAACGCTACGAGACCACCGACAACAACAGGTACTGAGTCACGTGAGGCGTAAATCTCCGTCACGTGATATTCTGACCTTGCAACGGCGGCCAGCCACATTACCACATGGCCAAAGTGACCGGGCAATGAATGACTTGGCCAGAGAAAATGGCCGCCGTCGTGGAACTGGAATTATCTGGAAATCATTCGCTTCTTCATTGAATAAAGAGCAGACCATTCAGCCACATCCGCGCCGAATCGAGTCCAAAGTGAATCGGACGATAAGCAGAACTGACCCTTCGTAAAGGAACATTTCCGGGTGGAATTAATGGCAAGCCCCCCCCCCCCCTCTTTAGGCAGACGATCTCTTCCACATTGTTAGGAGAACGACGGTAGGAATTCTGACAGCTGATCAAAGTGACTATTTAG